>JAHZNG010001751.1:0-16703 GCA_027744375.1 Orchesellides sinensis | reverse complement strand
CCTAATCTGCAAGGCTAACGTTACCTTTCGTTTCACCACATGCCTGTCAGCCAGTAGTCAGAGAAAGGGATATTAATTCCAGCGAAATTTGTCTTCTGGGTTTAAAGATTCTTTTGAGTGAATTTAGGCAAGATTAATATAATGGCTGGGATGCAAACAAGCATGCAAGCGAGTGTTCATGAAGTACAGAGAATCTGATTGTAATGCAAAATGAAATCATTTTCTTTTTCCGACTTCTCCTTCCTTTAGGATCTCCAAGCCTCTTGGGATTAAACAAAGAAGACTTCCTTACCCTGACAAGCCTTGTTCTTGCTGCCATTGAAGGAGAAGATTGCATGGAGAAAATGATGTGTGATGCTAGCAAATTGGTTAAGAAAGTCAAGAAGGCTGACACATTCCTCAGGTAAGTTTTACCTTCTTCTACAATCTTCTTCCATAAAATGCTTTCATAGAGTTATTTAATCCAAAACGTTAGAAGAAAGAATCGTAAGAAAGAAACTACAAAGAGATACTACAAAATGAACCAATCCTTTTAAAGTCCAAACAGGCTTATTAGTGAGCTTTACAAGTTAAATTCTTTGCTTAAAAAAAGGGATTGTCATCCTGTTAAATTTCCCAACGATACGAAACCTACAGCAAAATATCTTATCAAAGATCTTCTCTTTATTTCCTGTTTTCACAACTTCCCCGCATTCAAAATCCTTTTAGTTCTTTAAACCTCCCAATTACCATCAAAATACAAAGTTGTGCGTAATAACTAGTTTCTCGTCAGTTATTATTACAAAGCATTTATTATTTTTCAGAAAGTGCATTTCGTCAAGCATTTTCGTATAAGCTGCAGCATCCTTTCCTAACCTACAATATATTTTGCTACCAATTAACCTTTGCAACCTAATCATGGGAATGTTTCTTTCATTCGATTATTGTTACAGAATCATGGAAGACTTTGCCCCCACATCAGTATCAGGCAACATCAAGAAGCTCCGTACCACAATGAAGAAGGGTGATGAATGTAAGAATATTAGCTGTGGCAAGAAGAAGACGCTGTAAAAACTTAATTTTAGGCCAAGTAACTCATAATCTATATATAGTATATAAATAAATACACAAAATAATATATTTTACACACTCACAACACGAAACATAATTTTGTATGTAAATTAAGTAAGTCCAAGACGACTGTTTGTTGATACGACTACGTGTCTTTGTACTTTGTACTGTGAATACTTACTACTGTGCTAATGATAATACTCCTCAGTTTTTTTGCTACCTTTTCTTTGTGGGACAATGGGAATTTATTTACAATCATTTTTTTTCAATTGCCTCATAACTGAGTAAATGTTAATATATTAAGAGAGCAAACCGAATGAATATTTTATTGATAGTAAAAGTTGACACAAGATCGAACAAGAGCGAACAAAAAAAATACTATACATGTGCCGTGGACTGACTTTTTTTCTACGACACATATATCACCTCATTTAAAAGTACAATTCCGTTTTTCTTTCTTCGCCATGCCGCCTACGTCATTGTATAAAAATATAATATGGCATATATATTATAATTTAGGGTTGAATTACACCTAGACATGACAGGACATGGCACATGTTCCTTATGGAAAAGAAGTGAAAGCTTTGTGCATTAAGCTTCCTTTCCGCCAGACAGAGACGTTCAGAAAGCTCTCTCTTTTTCTGCCATTTGGTTAATATTAAAAATATGATGTTATGATTCCCTTTCTTGACTTTCGAAACCCTGACCTTTCCCCTAAAACAAAATCATGGATTCGTTAGAGATGACTCTACTGCTTTAATAAATCATCATCTATATATTATATGTGTTACCGTTACCTCAGGTGCAGGAACGTGATTAGGTGATAAGGTGAGGACAGAGTGATCAATTTTAAAACACATGCATACCCATGCTATTGCAAAATGTCACAAGATGATGACGGTGATGGATATATATGAAACAATGATGAATAGGCGGTTTAGAACAAATTCTTGTGTTCCGCATATAAATGTGCAATATATAAAACTAACGATGTTGGAAGCATGACCAGAAAAGAATTTGACTTTTCCTTTCCTACCTTATTGCATTCCCATGCCAGAAGAACTGTATGATAGCAAAAGTAAAAATGATAAAAATTTGCCAGAAAAACGGCATAATAGTCAAGAATGCAGTATGATACAGGATGTGAGTTCATTTAAGAGTAGAAATTAATCAACATTACATGATGATGTGTTCTACATATTATCATCTTCATCATCAACATATTACTTTGAGGAGTACTAACAAGTTTAATATCAACCATCTGAAATTGAACAACAGACAAATGAAAGTTCAGAATAGGATTAATGATAAGATTTGGACTACACAGATTTGTTTTAGCAAATAGCTTACATACTACGAGACTGTTATTGGCATCCGTCGAGTTTTCCTAGTTCTGGCGACTGACCACTGACTCACTCACTCACCTTATCATATAAAAAAGATTTCTACGTGCAAAATTGCATACAAATTCTTACCTGCTGACAGTCTTTGTTCGCGCAGTAAGAAGATTTGCCCATGTAAGAAATAAAATGCATACTAGACCACTTATCGTGTTCCTTACAACAGAATCATGATCGTTTGTAGGTTGAAGTTAATACGACTTGCTTTCATTCCATATTGTATTCTGCTTTCGAATAGCAACAAATGAGTGGTGATTTTCGCTGGCTTTACGAAAATTAGATTATTACTGTGAATTTTACTATATACTGACCAGTTTTAATTTTTATGTGTAGCTTCATTAATACAAGCAATTCCACTGGGTTCTTGTGTTGCACTATTACATGAAGATGATTTCTTTGAAAAATGTATAGGGATCATTGCGTTGAATGACTATGACTATAGCTTTTACTAAGACAATGATGGCTTTTTATTTTCTTGAAATAAAGAATTTAAGCTAAACTAACATTCTATGGACAAAACTGATACACAGCTCTGTTTAATTATTTAATTAAATAAGTATTTCGATAAACTATGCACATAGGCTTAAATACAGTTGACCTTTTCTACTCAATCAAGGATATAAGGAAAGTGTAGTAATTTATAAATTGCAAATAGATTATGTATGGCTTGTTCTGTTGTTAGTTGTTATAATTGTTTTTGTATTATGAGTTAGTATTTAAGATAAGATAAATTTGTGCATACTAAAAGCACATCTATGTGTATATGCAATGTACTGGTCGAATGCTAAGAAAAGTTTGTATTTTAGGGATGTTTTAATATATCATGAAATGTCTTTTAAAATGCCGGAAAGTAAGTATAACGATGAGCATCATATATAATAACATAGGATTTATATAGTGCTTAGTCGAGATTGGATAACGAGTATAGAATTTTAGAATTTTCGCTGTAAAAAATTTCTTTGGAAAGCGAATATGAAACTTGATACAAGATATTTTCCCAGGATTATCTGAATAAAAAATGTCTACCGTGCCGTGTAAACAGTATATGACAATTGCCATGATTTTAGGTTTTCAAGTTTTCATCTTGACATGCATGCCTGTACGCTCGAGTAATGTACATTTACGCATCTCCCAGAGGACGAGGTTGTACGTGACAAATTAACCTAGTTTAACCTCAAAGTTACTCTCACCGACTTATTGTTCCATATAGTATTCCTAAAAAAATAGGTAAAATTATGCATTGATTTTGCTTCAACTTCCTTCCTGCAATTTGTTGCCACATCCGTCGATACACATTTTTAAAACAAATTGTCCCCGACAACACAAACGTAGCGTAGCAGAAAGAAAACAAAACCAAGTTTACAATTATTTCAAATTTTACATATAATTGAAACGACATGCTAGAAAGCAAACACTAAACATTAGCTTTGGAATTTTGGATGTCCTTGAAAGTATTTTTAATCGTGCCTGTTTCTGCAATTTGCAAATGCTTGATCGCATAAATGTAAAGATTTTATGCTTTACAACTGATTTCTTTGAATGGGAGACAGATAGACGACATAAAATAATTGGGTAAGATTGTTCAGTGTAAGTTTAGAAGTTTGGACGTTTTTGGTTATTATTGAAACAAGGTATGCATAAAAAAGTTAAAAAACAAAGTGCACCCTTGAATGTAGTGTTTCCGGGAAGTCTCATAATCTGGGAACGCGACATACACGATTTGTCTCAATAAACTTACACGTCTATCGACTAACAAACAGTGAGTGAGTGGCAAGCTTGTAGCAATCTGTATTCTAGAGCTTAAACATGTAGGTAACCATATAGCTATATATGTGTATAACCACTTTTGTTATACAGATTTTTCCCTTCGAATCTAAGCAATTTTTCCCATAAGGATCTATCATAACGTCCATCAACAAATTACAATACAATTTTTTACTGCAACATAGTAATTCGTTTTTAACAAGCCTGAAAACTTGTAAGCAGTTCTGATGAGGTCATTCGGCGCGTGCTTATGTGAAGAGTTGCTACTTGCTACTATAATTTATTCAGTGTCATAGTCGTAGCATGAAAATTCCGTTTTTGAGTTCACAGCTACACACACACACAAGTTTATTTTCCCACAGCAAGAAACACGAGGATCTCCTATGCTGCAACTTATTTGACTTGCACCAAGAAAACCAAATGACCGAGTACAAGTTTACATGAAAGTGCAATGAGGAATAAAATGAATGATAATGTCAAATGTTTCAAATACGTTTTAAACCCCTCTCTAAAACATACACATTGCATGTAAACAGCCTACCTTATTAATACAAAACATCACTCAATGTTTTAAAATAATGCCCATTGCCAGAGTAGGTCATCAACTGATTATGCCCATTCAAGTCAAACTAGACCAACTTAATCGACGAAAGTGTACATCAGCTACACTGACAATAGTTAGGACCGTAGTTTAACCTAAGATTCTTTGTTTCAGTGTCTTTTCCATTTCAATAAACTAATATATTGGTCTTCCAACAGTGACACTCTTATAAATAGATAACCTACTAATTTACTCTAGGTTATGAAATAAAAATTCATTTACAAACATCGCAAGAATTCTTTGGCTTTGTATAGAAATAGATCTCTGCCAATCTTATCAATTTCCAGGTCTTTAGCATCAGATCAGGGGAACTGATGACAAGCAGAACACGCAACATTAAAAGCAGATTCCTATTTTTAAAATGAAGGATTTTTAATACTGGTTATTAATCAGGAATTGCAGACATAAGATATACGTAATTGTAAAATGATTAGTTTATTCACCAGTAAATTTGAATTTTATAAAATACTGTATTCATGATATAGTAAAAAGATAAAGCCGAATGCGGTTTTAGCGAACAAATCCACCATCTCACTCAGTAAAATTTGCACTCACATTCTCGTACCTTCAACCTTTTTCTGAAATTTTAAAAATACACTCGAATGCGTTCACGATAACATATTTAACCATCATTAAATATTAACCATTAATTAACCATTAATCATATTTAACCATCATTAAATTCATTAAAAACAACGATACGCAAGCATTCATTTCGCTGATTGGCAGCAAACCCCCTTAGTATAAACATTCATTGATTAACTAAAATAAATAAAAATAAAAATCTTCACAATGCAATTATTTAATATGAGTAAATATTGCATGGCAGAGCAAATGTTGATTTAGAAATAATTATTATAATCAAAATAATACTAAGGTAATATCTTTAGAGGAAACATTCACGTACTGTTCTTTCAGTATAACATTTACCTATAAAATTAACATTTTTCTCGCAATTTAGTAAAAAGTAACATTATCGTAAGGATTAAAAAAATACAAACAATAAAATAAAAGCAATAAAGTGGCAAATAAGAATTTTTTCGTAAATCTTTAAATACGTCATCTTGTCTTCGAGTACAGCTAACTTACAGCTTTGATATATCCAAACTCCAAACACTCAAAATAACCTATATTAACCTACTAATAACAATTTTTAATAGCATATAAACTGAACACCTCCGTGTAATTAAAATGGAAAATTTGGAAACTATAGGTTTATCCAATAAAATCAGTTTTTGTGAGGAAGATTCTCGCCTCTGGTAGAAACATGGGTTTTTGCTATCTTCATTGGACTTGGGCTTCCATCCTTTCTCCCTTTCGACTTCTCCGGCGTCTGAGCTTCAGCAAGCACCTTCTTAAAATGATCAATCGTTTCCCTACTTAACTTTAACTTTTCCTTAAGCTCCTGAATCTCAGCCTTGACTTGCAACTTTCCGGCCGCAATTTTCTCAATACTACTTCTTTTTTTCTCTTCAACTGTGAAATAGTATAAATAAAACGTGCACCACTAATTGAAAAGTATATCTTTCAAAAAATATAACTTCAAAAAAATACATTTAGAAGCTTTCTCCCTTTAACCCTCAATTTTATACTATATCGCTAGAAAAAAAACTTACAGTCAGTTTCATGTTTGTACTCATCTGATGTCAGAGGTCCCACACTATCCAACAAGGCTTTCATAAAGCGCGTTGGCTCCTGAAAAACTATTTCATCATACGTCTCCGCAATTACAGTTTTCTTGGGGGTGCTTGGTAAAGTTTGGTTATCACTTCCGCTCTGGAAAAGTTTCAAAACGTGATAAATGGTGACCTGTAAACCAACACAAACAAACCACACATTAAAAACTACATTAACAACAAATAAAGTCATACAATATAATCTGTTTACATCCCAAAGTACTTGGCAATGTTTCCAATCACAATAGGCTTTACAACCGTCAGTCCCTGCAAATTAAATCAAATAAAAATTAGTTGTCACAACGCAAACACTACCACCTCCAAAAACAATTATACAATTACAAAATAAAGATCACAATAAATTTTTTAACACTTTAAATCAACCTTACTTACCTTCAATCTTCCCCCTGAATCTGGACCATAGTCCTGAACCACCTGACCGGATCCAGCTGATAATGGAGAAGCATTAGCCATTATTTAACTACAATTAAAACTAATGCCAACCCTCCCAATGAAAATGAAACACAATTTATTTTGTGCCTTTCAATTTTAATCTTTCTTGTTTACAATTTATAATGGCATTTTGCCACCCCGCCTTTTCTTACAGTGCCCCAAGTAAACTGTGAGGCCCATGAATAATACCATGCAAAATAACCACCTTCAACTATGCAATGGTAGTCGCACATTACCCCGTCACTCTTTATACTCAGTGTGAAATGTTTACCCACAACAAATACGTTCATGAGCGAAGCAGCAGTAGATATTTTTTTGTTGAGGAAAGCTGACCGGGATTCCCGTGAGACTAAGAAAGATCGTGTGAAACATCTCTGTCGTTTTAATTAATTTTCAATTAGATAAATTAATTTTCTAGTGTGTCATTTGTTGACATTAAATCATGGACTAATGAATTATTTATAGTTTCTTAAAATTTAAATAGAAGTTGATGCTGTGTAAAGTGGAAAACTGAGTTGTTGACTATAAAGGTTCAGTTTGTAAAATTCCGTTGAAGGAAATTTAGTTTGAACGTTAAAAAATAATTTTAAATTTAAAAGGCATCATGTCATATGGTAAGTTAAGCTGCTTGTTTTTACACAGGTAAATAAATATTTTACTATAAATTGACAAATTGTATCATAATAAGAGCTGTATATGGTTTATAGGCACAGGAGGAAATAAGGCTTTCAGCCCGTTTACTTCTACTCTGGCTCCAAATCAGCAGGTCCAGGTGCAACCAACACAGACGTCATCTCAGCCGTTTAGTTTTGGTGAGAAATTAAAATAAATATGTGTAAGTATTTTATGTGTTTATTAGAATTTAAACTAAACTATGGTATGCCTTAGGTGCAACTGCAACCCCTGGTACAGGATTTGCTCTTGGGGGTACAAATACCGGACTTGGTGGTGGAGGTACTACTTCAGCGCCTCAGTTGTCTTTCACAGCACCAACTCCAGGAGCAGCCACAACCGGCGCGTTGTTTAGTTTTACGTCTCAGCAAACTACTGCAGCTGCTCCTGGACAAGGCTTAGGAGGTTTGGGAGGTGCTGGGGCAACTGGTGCCCCTGCGATTAACTTTGGGTTATCCTCGGGTACAACTGCAACGTCAGCAGCTCCTGCGTCTGGTTTCGGTGGATTTGGTGGAGGAGCTACGGCAACACTCCCACAGCTTTCCTTTGGTGGTTCGACTACGACTACTGCGACACAGCCAACGTTGTCCTTTGGTGCTCCACCAGCAACTGCCGCGACACAGCCATCGTTGTCCTTTGGTGCTCCACCAGCAACTGCCGCGACACAACCATCGCTGTCCTTTGGTGCTCCACCAACGACTGCCGCAGCCACCACTCAAGCAGCCACTGTTCCACCTATATCATTTTCTACTGCGGCTCCAGCAGCTGCCCCTACAAGTACTGTTCAGCCCACGTTTGGTATGTTTAGTTAAATGTTTAATACGGAGATTTGGCTTAATGTTTCGATTTTTGGACAAACATTTTGATTTTCAAAAACACTTGGAGGAAAATAACAATTTTTATGGTTAAAATAACAATTTTTAATTACGTAGGAATGCCTTCAGCTACTCAGTCCACTGCAGCTCCCACTTTAACACTTGGGTCTACACCAGCTACCACAGCTGCNTTAAAATAACAATTTTTAATTACGTAGGAATGCCTTCAGCTACTCAGTCCACTGCAGCTCCCACTTTAACACTTGGGTCTACACCAGCTACCACAGCTGCTGCTGCTCCTCTTAGTGGTTTTACTTTTGGCGGTGGGACTGGAACATTAGGCATAACTAATCCTATTAAACCCACCACTACAACAGCAGGTAATAGCAAATCAAATACAAAAAATAGTCAAAGGATTAATTCTTGAATGATCTTAATTAAGCTGGTATTTGTTAATTTTAGCACCCACTGCACCTAACCTGTCGCTAGGAGGTAGGTTACCTGTTCTGTTAATTGTTGTTTAACCTGTGTACTTTCTTTTTAAGATCATAAGCAAGTAAAACCTAGCGAGTATCAAATATTTCTTTGTTTGTTTATCTTATAGGCGCACCTGCAGCAGCACCACAGTTATCAACTGCAACAACGTATGTCTTACCTTTATCATATAAATTATTTTGTTTTGATTTTAAAGAATATTTAATTACATGGGTGCTGGTTGTCGTTTATTTCAGAACAACACAGTCCAACTCTACTAATGTATCGCAAATGAATTTCCGGCAATTACAGGAAGCGATCAACAAGTGGATGTTAGATTTACAAGAACAAGAAAAGGTTTTCCTTGATCAAGCCACAAAAGTAAACGCATGGGATAGAACCCTAATTACAAATGGCGATAAGGTAGATTACCATATTTGTCAGTTAAGCTTTTCAAATATCAGTCACAGTTTTGACTAATCACTTATTCTGTTATTCTCCAATTTAGATTTCAAAGCTTAACGAGTCAGTAACCAAGGTGAAAACAGATCATACTCGATTGGAGCATGCTCTTGACTATCTTAAAACGCAGCAGCAAGAGTTCGAGGCATTTTTAGAACCACTGGAAGCTGGACTTCCCGTTAACGTACCAGTCGAACCAGAGAGAGAGCACCTGTATGTTTTCTATCACTATAACATTCCACAAGTATTATCTAGTATGAAACCGAAACGAACAAATATTTTATTTCAGATACAGTCTAACGGAAAACGTTGACACACAGCTTCAGCAAATGGCAGAAGATCTTAAGGAGGTTATTCGACACATCAACGAATCTAACAAGACAGTCGATAAAAATGATCCCGTGAGAGTTTAGATTCAATTGATTTTATATTGTAAATTTACAGTACAGTCAACTGACCAGAATGCTTTATTTTCCACAGATTTCTCAGATTCTTAGAATCCTCAACGAACACACGGATGCGCTCCAATGGGTAGAAGATAATGCAAATGGTGTTCGCAAATCCTTGGAAGACGTATCTAAGCAACATCAAATGGCTAGAAAGGAACATGAGCGTACACTTCGAATGATGTTTAAGTAGACGTTACACATAATTAAACAAAATCACTAATACGGAAAATATTCTATCTTCATTACTTCTTTCAACTTACCAACACTTATTTATACTTTTTTATAAGAAATCGAAAACCTATCCCGCTAGAAGGGGGATACTGTCAAAATTATGAGACAATGTAAAGTAACAAAAGACCAGAATAAAGTTTGATTGTGTTTATTATTAATAAACCTTTTGGTACAATTTCATATAAATGAAACTCCTGTCGTATCCATGGCCGTATGTGGTGTTTGATATTATGAGGGGTGCTACAAGGTAACTATGAATGTCTATCTATGCGTAAGTTTGTGTATTATAACGTAGATACCGTAGCAGTTAATTACAATGAAAACCTATCCCGCTAGAAGGGGGATATTGTCAAAATTATGAGACAATGTAAAGTAACAAAGGACCAGAATAAAGTTTGATTGTGTTTATTAGTAATCAACCTTTTGGTAAAATTTCATATAAATGAAACTCCTGTCGTATCCATGGCCGTATGTGGTGTTTGTAATTATGAGGGGTGCTACAAGGTAACTATGAATGTCTATCTATGCGTAAGTTTGTGTATTATAACGTAGATACCGTAGCAGTTAATTACAACCGTCCTAGCTACTTAATATTATGACAGCTATCAGCTATTGCAAATAAATGGAGGGAATGAGTAAGATAGTACTCCAGCATAACAGAGTGCATTTACACAATGATTATCACAGCAAATCGAAAACAGTCCTAACAGTTGATAGTTGCAAATTATCTGCTAAATTGGATCGTCCGATGAACACCAATGGTTTGCTACGTGTTCTTCTAAGGCGCCAGGATTTTCAGAGTCTTCTACTTCTACTCCACATAAAGGACACACTTGAATATCATCATCTGTAGATTTATAAGTCATACAAAATACAATTTTACCCCCACAACTAAATATCTTTCTGTGTAATAAAACAGTATCCATCCATCCATTCTCTTACCGCTCTTTTCAGTGGAAGAACAGCTATGAAAATCATTTATTAGATCTATATCATGATTATTCCCCCGGATCTCCGACGTCGGCTCTGTCTTTTGTTTACTAGGGATATGAACACTGTGACTGGGATTAACAAAACGTCGTCTAGAAGTAACCTTTTTCTTCCTAGATGCCACGGTTGCATTCAGGAGCTCTAAATGTTGTCTCAACGACGACTGCTGAGATAACAGGTATTCTTTCATCTGACAGAAAAAATTTGCTTGCTGCTTGAAAAGAGATTCTGTTGGTTCATTATCAGTGTCCTCATCAGATGGTGTGGACAAAGACGTGGCGTCATTGCCTGATGCAGATACAGCCTTCAAAGAAATAAAATACAAAATATTATCTTCAATCAAAACCTACCCCAATTCCAATCTAACTAAAGTTACTTCCCAGCTACAATATTCTTACCGAAGATGACTGTTTCGCAACCATTCCATCCCTGTCCAACGGTGACGAGATCGTTTTTGAGGCTGATTTGAAATCTTCCACAGTAGACATGGATTCTATAAAAAAGACAATCCAAAATCTCAATTTATCTTTAATCACCCTCACACCATTCACATCCACCCCCAGCTTTCTACCCTACCTAACTTAAGTGACTGGAACTCCGTCGATGAACAGCTTCGTGATATGGTCTTCAACTTCCCCAAATTTGACGCCGCTGCTCCCACCCCACCCTGAGATTCTCCCTGCAGTTCCCTCTCACTCTTCACACTCGGACTGGACGCTGACCCCGACAATCTTCCTCCCCCCACCGGACTCTTCAACGATGATCCCGTCCCTCCTATAATATTTCCTTCAGACACACTATTGCTACCCCCTTGCTGATAACCATCACTCGGTTCCTTCACTCGATTACCACTTCTATTATTATGCTGTCTCTCCGGAAACACCCGTTTCAACATACTTCACCTTATCATCCGCCTTATCATTGTCCCCCTCACACCCAACACCCCTTCAACTCACCCATAATACCAAATACTTAGTTTCCTTATATTACATTGAGCAAAAATATTTTTTTTCCAGGCTTACCCACTTCTCAACTTCGCAAATAATATATTCACTTCCCTTTTCCACTTCCGTTCCCTCCCCACTTACTTTTTTAACTAATATTTTTATCACAGGAATTTTTAACAATACAAACTCAAAACTTCACAAAAATTGACTTTTGTCCTTTGAAACAACACAAAAAAAGATTTCACTAAACAAATCTACGTCTCTGTCTATGTAAAACCTGCTGTTTTGATGCAGCTTTCAATTTAACATTGGCATAAAGCTACCCTCCTCACACCACGGCTGATTACCTTTTCCTTTTAGTGTGCTGCTAATGCTACACGGCTACTGCATTGGTGGTAATGTATTTTAGGTATTTTGATGCAGCTTTCAACTTAACATTGGCATAAAGCTACCCTCCTCACACCACGGCTGATTACCTTTTCCTTTTAGTGTGCTGCTAATGCTACACGGCTACTGCATTGGTGGTAATGTATTTTAGGTACACAGTACATTTACATGATATACACAACAACCACTACTGTGTTGCTACTACTGCATTTTACCCAAATAGGGTCTCTGTGAATGCAAGCGTATGTATTCCTTTTGCATGCATTGTTAAGTTCCCATGTAGTCAAGCTATGTAACAATTGTTTGAATGTATGGAATACCATGTTCATTGTAATTTAGTATTTTTATTGTAAATTGCTCATGTACCTAAGTTAATTTTGTAATCTTCATAAAATTTCATTATGAATTATCTTGATTGTTGATAGTATTACTACACTAAAGTTTTGCTACTGGTATCATATCATTGTACATTGATTGTTATGACTGATTGTTTGTGATGGTAGCATGAATGAATATTATAGTAAACGAGGTACGTGTGTACTTTGTATTTATCACTGTAGTGTAAAGTGTAGGTAGGTAACGTACGTGAGCAATGATTGTTTAAAGCATGTAGCTTGGTTTTTGGTAATAGGAAAATTACATGAGGAGAAGAATGATAAGTAGCTTATCTGCCTTGAGGCAAGTTAGTTTGTAAAGATAAGAAATTAAAACACAAATTCATACTTAATTTTTAAAAAGATTTATAGCTTGCTGTGTATGTGAAATATTTTACATGCATGCGTGTGTGCACATTATAAATTGATTGATACAGAATAAGAGTTATCATGTCTTTACTGAATTTTGTAGTTGTATTGAAGTAGTAATGTTATGACAAAGTTTAGAGGAAATAAAGAAAGCACAAAAAATCTTTTCCGAGTTGGTAAAAATATTGGTAAATTGGTAATAGGTAGGATAGGATTGAATGTGTATCATATAAGTAATTATATATTGTAGAGTACGGAGATGTGAAATGGCTTTGATGACATTTTTGATGACGCTATGAAACAGAGAATTTGCCATGTAATTGCATTTTTTAGTTAAATTGGTTGGTTGGTTGGGTTCTCGGAATCTGAGAACGTGCAGAAACTGTTTTGTAAAAGAGGTCATGATCACGAATCATAAAAACGAGCAATAATTTGGAATTACTCGGGAGATGAAAATGAAAATAGGTAGTGCATGCATGTTATGGCGTAGCATTCTCATCAAGTGCTGGAAGCAATGTATCTAATGATAACGTTTCGTGCTGGCTATTTTATATTTTTATGATAGTTGGCCAATTTATGCCGTCACAGGAAACGCCTATCAGATTCCAATCAACATGCAAGAAGAACAAAAAAGTCAATAATATCTGTATCAGTTGAATGTTTTGGAAATCAAGTTTTTTATGGAAATGAGACAGCTTTTGTTTTATTCATTTCATCTCGCTCGCGTGCAATGAAAATGACTTCTTGTCTTGGCTAACTACATAATATCAGTATGTGTACATATAAATGTATGCCAGAATTCTTGGAATTCTGGAAGAGTTTTGCTTCCACTTCATGTGGATAAAACATTACTTAAGAATACTGACAGTTTAGCATTGTAAATACAGAGGGTAGTTGTGCCACTAC
The DNA here is from genome assembly GCA_027744375.1 of Orchesellides sinensis. NCBI lineage: Eukaryota > Metazoa > Arthropoda > Collembola > Entomobryomorpha > Orchesellidae > Orchesellides > Orchesellides sinensis. The sequence goes on along the minus strand of JAHZNG010001751.1, from coordinate 2,683 downwards.
ATTGTCATACTACTCTTACCTTCTTCATTTATTGTAATAATCACAGAATTTTTTTTTCTAGAAACATAGTAAACGTATGAGGCGTTTTTCTCAAATATTATTCTATTGCCTTCTATTTTGCTTCCTCCTTTGTAGGATTTACTCAAGTGACCTTCAGTCAGGTTAAGACCACGTCGAAGGCATGTACAAATGAAGAATGCGCTTCTTCGTTACCTGTGCTCATCCTCATAATTCAAGGACTTTTTCTGGCGTTTATGTATTGCTCTCATTGCATTGTTCACTTTACAAAAGGTGTACATATGTATAACCCAGGATATGAAGCCATAAGGTGTCCCTTTGTGACATATTTCTAGTCTATACCTGTGTAAATATTCCCATTGGTACAATATAGCTCAACGAATGCCGGCCTAGTTTTTTTCATATCCAGGAAACACATCCAACATCTATAGAGGTACCCTTACACCCAATATGACAAGGTCACTAAACTTACTTGCGCCAAAACGGTTCTTTCTTAGGTTATCTTGTTTAGAATTGATCGTGTGAAAAAGCCAACAATACAAATCGCTTCCTTGCCCCTAATTTTTATATAAAGCTCTCTATACTTCATTTAGTTAAATAATCATGTCTAAACGCTGCAGTAGATTATGAAATGTGATTTCTTTCCAGTAGTAACCTTCCTCTTTGTACCTCATTACCAACTGCATTTGTTGCAACAACTGCATTGCAACAACCAGCAATGTTGTTCAATATAAACAGGTGTCCATGAAACTGTTGTTTTCTGACCCCTGCATAATAAGGCAATCGAACTTTACCTAAAACGAAAACTTCGTAGGCGAGTATGGTTGTTTGTATGTATTGAAGCTGACCTATCTAACTTCAGGATAATTCCAGTACCCAAGTATGTGAAAAACATTTAACCTAAACTCATACTTTTCTTATTAGAGGGTGTTTCTTTTGCAAACAGTTCTCTAAATTGGGATTTAGGATTACAATGGGCTTTAAAACCTACGAAAACTATTCATGACAGTATAAAGCCATTGAATTGCATTTAATACATCTTTCCAGCCAGTTTATAAAACATCAACCTGTACTTGAATCAAGAGTCGACGATAAACAACTCCTAAGTCATGACGCAAATCAACTCAATGTATATCGCGTTCGTCATGGATGATCACGACCACGCAACATTTGGCACATGGGCATGTTTAAAATGTCCTTTGGACGCGAAGCATAATTCCTGTGGTTTTGTTGTCAAAAGCTGACAAATTATTCTGCCTCAATTTTCCTGTCCATTAGCTGTCCTCATCCTAAAATACCAAGACCAAGATAAAGCTACCATACGAAGTCGGTTTGAATATCCATATACAAATGTGTTGAAAGAAAACTTGCTGATTGAGTAAAACAACGCGGCTGCATAAAAACATAACATTAAAAGTATTTTGATTTAATTTGTAATGCATTTATAATTTGTGTTAACGTAAACGGAATGTAAACAGAGTCTCACATAAATACTAGCCGATTTAATTTAATACTATTTATACACCTAATATTCAAAAACAATGCCATTGTGTATTTACTATGTTTAAATGAAGAAAATGCGAACACTATTTGCTAAACACATGAAGTCGGTTTGCATTGTAAGTTAGCAAGACAACAGGCAATAAACTGTGAGGAGTTTTGCCCAAGTGTTTTTGCATATGTGCTCTTTGTCTACTCACTTTGTGAAGCAGACTAGTGCAAATCAATGCATTTTTCGAGATCACTGCTGGCATCATTCGCACATTCGCAGCATCCTTGCCTCGTCATCCGCATACTCATACTCTCTGCGCTCTGATCAAAACTAGAGGAGAATGTGATGACTCGTTGTGATTCATTCTTTGTCACCTTTCAGTTCTTCTGGCAGAAGAAGTGCATCGCCAACGCATTTTTTTCTGTATCACTACTTTTACCACTGACTGGGTTGTTTTTTAGAGCATCATAGCTGTAATATACACAAGCGTAATCAAGTAGCAAATAATATGTCTTGTTTTTGCCGAATTATCGCCAATTTTTTGTTATGTTTTCTTGATAAACTCAAATCGGCACTTTACACAGTTTTATGCTTCTGTGCTTAAAATAGTATGTTGGAGTCGCATGATTACAGCATTTCTTTGAATGATCGCAGTTGCAATGCAATGAATGCATTTACACAAGAAGAAGAATGTATTTGGTAGGGTTGCAACATGTGACATTAAAGCATCAAATATAATTCTTCGAATCTGTCTCTCTGATACGTTTCTTTAGAACTCTTTAAAAAATTAAGTCGACAGATGTTTTATGTAGGTGAACATGAACGATGTGGAGCTCGTATGTTTGCAGAATTTAAACTGTAATGTTTTTAATCAACCCGTCATTTTATTATAAAACATTGCATGCAACAATATGCACTGCGTGGGACGTGTGATTCTGTAGGTGGTTTCCGTTTGGTACCACTTACTTTTGCAGAAGGACATAAAAATATTTATGACTAGTAAGAAATTTTCCCAACTTCCCAACCCATTTTTTAACGGTTTTACCCTTCAATTCTACATTAGTTAGCGGTTTTTAAATAAAAAATCTATTTGGAATAATGCAGTACAACAACTAACAACCCATATAAAAAGAAAATATTACATGCATAAAATTGGCGATAATTCGGCAAAAA
>JAHZNG010001750.1:0-16117 GCA_027744375.1 Orchesellides sinensis | reverse complement strand
TGGAAGCTGGCGCAGACCCAGATCCTGTGTCTTACCTTCCAGCTCTGGCAGTAAATTTGCAAGGGAATCCACAGGTTGACTGGGAGTACAAAACTGTCCCGCAAAATGGGAGTGCCTTCAGTGCAATCAATCAGGTTAACTTTATGTATAGCACTTGTTGTTATGTAATGTTGATGCATTATTTATGTATTTCAAACATTATTGGAAAACCTTATGTGACATGTTAGGAAGTTTTCTTACGGGTGATCCAAATTGGAGATATGAAAATGTTGAAAATGTGTTTAGCAGAATAGAAGATTATTATGGTGTCTGGAAAGAGGAAGGTTCGGATCATGTATGCTGCTGATTTATCGGTTCACATAGTTGTTAGACCTAAAGCCTTATTTTTTAAATTACATTTCCCAATATCAGGTTATCATAGTCAGGGAGGTCCATTACGTGTTGAAAATGTGCAATATAGTCCAGGAATTAACTATTTACTTGATGCTGCAACTGAGCTGGGATATGAAACTAGAGACATGAACAGAGATCAAAGACAAGGTACAAATGATTGGGTTAGAATATTTACGTAAACATGATGGTTAGTTGTCAATACGTTTTTTTAAATCTTTAACTACTAATTGAACTTTTATCTATTAAGGTTTTACCCCATTAGACTTTACACAGAAACGTGGTTTTCGATTTAGTACATTTAGAGCATATATCAAACCCAACAAAGACAGGCAAAACTTGGTAATATTTCGCTACAGTCTTGCGACAAAGGTAGGGCAGCAAATTCTTTTAAATTTATTACACTCGTTTATGCATGATGCTTTGTTTATCAAAATATACAATTATGAATGTGACCAGCGTTGATTTTATCATAATTACCTAATAATAAACTTGCTTACTTAACCCTTATATTTATGGTACAAGATACATTTTGATGATGAGTTACGTGCGATTGGCGTTAGCTTCCTGAGACACGGTATTAAAGGCTACGCGCAAGCCAATAAAGAGGTCATCGTTTGCAGTGGAGCCGTCAACAGTCCACACCTCTTAATGTTATCCGGAATAGGACCTAGAAATCATTTGGCAGAACACAGAGTACGTGCAATACTAGTTGTGCAAATTTAAATCCTTTTCTGTGGGTTCGGGTACTACAAAAGAACATTTAGTAGTTTTCTGGTTGTATTTTTTAAAATATAATCTTTTAATTAGATTCCTCCAATTGTGGATCTACCTGTAGGATTAAACTTACAAGATCATGTAACGGCTATCATAGGACCATTCCTGTTAGACGAGTCTGCACGTGCTTCCTATCAGTTTCATAGGGATACAGATGTAGGAGCATTTTTCGATCTATTTTTCAAGGGAACTGGTAGGAAAATAATCTCTTTTTATGCATATTGTTAACTTCTCTGCACGTTGAAGCTCATAATGGCTGTTATTGTAGGTCCATTGACATCTCCTTTGGGAATAATGGCTGTGGGGTTTACATCGACATCACAAGCTTCGCCAAATTGGCCTGACATATTTTTAACAGTCACGAGCCTAGGAATATTTCGAGGCTTGGGTGGTTTAATTGATGAAAAATTCAATACTGGTAACACACTCTCAACTTTTCTTGCACCTGATGTTGGCAGAGACTCACATTTTGTCTTAGTCAGCTTGGGTCTTCCAAAAAGCACTGGTTATATTAAATTAAGGGACAGTAATCCCCTCTCCAAGCCCATTATCAATCCTAGATACTTCTCAGATCCTGATAACCATGACTTACAGGCTATGATTGATGGAGTTAGCTTTGCCCTGAACCTCTATGAAAACACAACTTCCTTTCGAAGAATCAATGCTCATCTATCTCGCAGCTTTCCGGGTTGTGAGAATACGGTTTTTAAAAGTAGGGAGTATATTGAGTGCCTAGTAAGGACACTAACGCTTACTTTATATCATCCAACTTCCACATGTCGGATGGGACGGCTTGGTGACATGAATTCTGTTGTTGACTCCAGATTAAGGTTAGAAAAATCACAAGAATTATTTACATTTAATTACATTGTATGGTCTTTAAATGGGGACGTATTATTGATAAATTTGTAAAACGTTTTAGAGTATTTGGTGTGAAGGGGCTACGAGTGGCAGATGCATCAATTATGCCATTTGTGACAAAGTATGAAAAATCGATAAAATCTTAAAATTAATTTATGCACTGATAATTTATGAACTTCATCGAATGTTTTTTTAAATTTGTATTTCAGTGCAAATACTAATGCGCCGTCTATTCTTATTGGAAATATGTGTGCAGACTTTATCAAAGGTGACTGGGGCCTTCGATCTCCTTCTGGTTAATATTTGTGCTCAACCCTTAAATCAACAATATAAAATATGAAATCTATTTACTGTAGTAAAGAATGCTCAATCGAATTATTGTATGAAAAGTAAAACATGTACTTGACGTCCCTTTTTAACTAGCAAAGATATTTATACGAATCTGTGATGCATTTGTAGTTAGCAAACGGACTTGAAATATTCGATACTTGTAAACTAGACGCAATTATGTTTATTTCAGTCTTTTAAGGAATCTTGTGCGAGAAAAATATGTAGGACGAGTATTCTATTTTAAGATTATTAGTAATGTAAAACTTAAGATTAAATACCATTTTGTTTAAATAAATTTGCATACTTTTGATTTAAAATATCATGTATATTTTGACTTAGAAACTCTGGTCTAAACCATCATGAACTCTCTGTGTAAGTTGTAAGCTAGGAACAGGACGTCCAAATTGATTACCGGCCGATGCACTTACTGCTGCAGAACCAGCGACAGATTTGTGGATTGGGCCAAGATCGAATGAAGCGGATCCTGCTAATGCTTCTGATAATGAAGAACCAACGCCGTAGAACAAGCCTCCCTTTGAAAAAGCCTTGGTTAAAAGAGCCAGAATGACAAGAATGAGGATGCCACCACCAACAAAGACAATGACCTATTAGGAATATCAAACAACATAATTTTATGAACCCACTGTTAGATTTAGTTTTAGTAATAAATGCTTTTAAATATTTATATTTGTGCAAAAATTTTACCTTTTCAATCACAGGATAAAAAAGTCCATAATTTCCACTGACATGAAGCGACTTAAAAGGACCGAAATAGGGAAGACCGGGGAATCCACCAAACCCGCCTAATCCTGGAATAGGAGGAGATCCTACAGGTGGTCTAGGATAATTATAAGCTCCACCACCCACTCCTGGCTGAACAGTTCCTCCAGCCGCTGCCGCAGCTGCAGCAGCTTCACCTGCATCAATCCCGTTTGACCTTAATGCTTGTGCTACCTGTGGATTAGCAGCTAAGCTCTGAATTAAGTCTGGGCTGATACTTGACAGAATGCTGGCAAAAGCGTCTTGACCTCCACCAGCGCCACTAGGATCTCCACTTGTTGTATGAACAGTTGTTACGGTCCCATGAGGGCCGTCAGAGGATGATGTCTTCGTTGTTGTCGCAGAAGTGCCATCACTGGTACCATGGGCATGGCTATGATCCCCGTCGCAAATCACAGCTCCGAAAAGAAAAATTGCTGCGTAAATTAAATGAAGCGAAAATTTTCTGGAATCCATTTTTCCTATTAAATTAACAATTAATGATATCTTTAACGTAAAGTAAATGCTAACTATTGACTATACTTTTTAAATAGCTTAGAGCATTGTTAATATTGATGTGGTCATGGTACTTACAGATTAGGTGTGTCTTTAAACGTGGCAAATTCACTCGATCTAGCTCGTTCGGCTGCTTACTTACTACTAAATATTAGCTAAAGATAACGGGGCATTTGTTAAATCAAGCAACAATGGTTTTCATTTGTTTGCGACCGGTGTTTCAATGAAATTTTTGCATTTTCATGTAAATTTTTCTACTTTCATTCATTCTGTAAATGGTTGATTCTGGTTGATACTTAAAAGATTTGCATACATACTTACACATATCATATCTTTAGTTTAGCTAGGAAATTTGCTACGTTTGGGAAAAGCATAAGTACCGGAGAACGATTTCGTGGTATGAAAACGGTCGTCATATACAGTTTCTACTTGCTATGAAGTGTGTATTGGAAGAACGCTTTTGAAGGATTAGTTGGATAAGACACAGTAAAATTAAAATACCATATTTGTACTCCATAATCAAACCAAATACATTGATCATTGTGATTTATTCATTCAAAGCTAAGCCATCAGTAAATGCTTATCAGCTCAGGTTATAATATCTACCTAAATGGAATAAACGGGACAGAATTCTAAGTTGTGTTTAGGGACAAGGTAGTATATACTCTACAAGCTCATATCTCCTGAGATTGGAAGACTTTATGTTTATCAAGCAATTGATGTACATATAAATGCATGTATACTTAAATGCTCTAAGGTATGCCAACTAAATATAAAAACGTTATGCTCATGGTACAAATACAATATTGAACTTATGTAAATATTCAGATAAAGTTTTCTAGTTTGAGAAAGTGTCTGTAATAATACAGGGAAGGAGATGAGAACCATTTACATTCGGTTATTTGCAAAATGATCTTTCTTCCTGTTTCACATTGTACCAAAGCCAACACATAAATTTTTGTGTAAAAATGTTTTATTTTATATTGACGGTGTTCAAAGTAGTATACAGTAGTACAATGGCAAACGGTGTACTCCACTTCACACTGTCCACACCACCCAGCAAGCATTTTACGACTTCACGACGGCTGGATCGTACATTTCCGATGCAAAAAAATCCATACAAAGTTCGGAGCTATGCATAATGTTCTGATTGCACATATGTACAAACCTTGTCCGATCCATTTGTAGTACATGCTTGTATAAAGACATTTACCTCTGTCTTTTGGGATTTGCTTCTTACAGATAATTCTTTTCTGCATTAGACGATGTGACTACTGCTTTTGTAGCTGGCAAATTTATCTGTAAATTGTTATTGCCGTTTTAGAGTCAACCTCTCAATTTGCCTATATTACTGCTTTTCACTTTCCAGCTTATATTCTTATTGAAGCATTCACAAAAAGACATACAGAATTCGCAAGCAAATATTGAGGAAAATTGTAAACCGGAGCAGGTAAAAATACATAATTATACACAAAATTTAATACATTCTTCCATAAAGTAATTCAAGCCATATACTCTTTACTCAAATTAAAATCATATAGACTGATTTGTTAATTCAAACACACTAGGTTATGCAAATTATATGGGTCTATCTAAAATTATGGTTAGAACACTTGCTCAATAATATATTTGCCTAATTTTCAGGGATTCATCTAAAAATTTAAATTTCTTGCAGACCTCAATGCTGGATCTCTCTAGTTGTAGGCTTATTGTGTCAGTGCTCCTACATCAAAATCTCAGTGATCTCAAATTTGAAACTACATTCCAACAACCTCATTATCATTATCCAGTTACCACGCAATCTCGCAGAGTTGCGGTTTCAATGATAGAGAATGGAACTAGCACTGAAGGGAAGCCATTTACTGGTTCAAAATACCTGTGGTGACAATAACTGTTTAGCGCAGTGTTGTGGAGTGGGTGTCATTGGAGCAGATTATCTGTCTCCTGTTAATTGCAACATCCTCATTACAAAATCTGGATTAAAAACCGTTTTAAATCCATTTGATATCAATAACATCCATAACATCAACTCTGTTCCCTTTGTTCACAATTCTAACACTCTCGCATCCTCATCGCATAGACACGTTCCGTTTTCATGCTCTGCCCTTAAAGAGATCAGTACTCTAAGGTATTTAAAATCACCAACAAAGATGCCAAGAAACTATTGTAACAGTGAAATTAATTGTGGTTTTGCTGAAAGCAATAGTGAGGAAAACAATATTGCCATCAACAAAAATATCCAGGAAGATATTGTCACCAAAACCAACATGGAACCTCACTACATTCAACCTACTTCACCTCAACACTGTGTAGTTCTGTGAAAATCTTCTTAAAATTCTTTGAGAATCTTCAAAATTGATTTCAACTTCAGCCTTTATTTTGCGTCTTGCTAAAATTAGTACTTTTTAGTACTAAAACGATTATCAACAGAATACATGGTTTCTAATCTTGCAACTATTACTCATTAAGACTTTGTTACTTCACTTTTATCGTTCAAAGATTATGCTTTGCTTGACTGATATGAACAGAGCTTAAAGTAGTTATGTGCAGAAACTCTCCAGAAATCAAAAAATAGCAACCAGCTTAATATAGAGTCATCCATAACTCCACGTCAAAACAACCTTGGGTTCTGTTTCTACTGTACATTCATCCACGTTTAGCTTATCAACACTGCGGCTATTTTGCAAAACAAGGCACGGACATCAAAATTTGTACTCGTAAAACACTGACTAACTCATCAATGGCCTGCATCCATTAGGAAAACGGCCGTCTAGCTAAGTTAATTGTGCTTCAACATCAGTGAATGTATTTTTCAAAGGCCAGCAGTGTAATCTGGCAGTAAGGCGTAGATAATTTCCATCAGAAAATCACACAGATTTTCAAGATGGTAAAGGAAAAACCGAACTCAACGAGAATTTATGACGATGAAGGCTACAGACAGAGAGCTGCTTGTATTTGTGTGAAAGATGAAACAGAGTCAGAGGTAATTCTTTGTTTATTTTCATGTCAAATTAGATTTTGACTGCTTAAATAGTTTTATGGGAATGAACGAATGTCTTCAAAGCAATTTGTCGGCAAATAAAGAATTAATGCCTTTTAATTGGCAGATTTTGCTTGTAACATCATCAAGTCACACAGATCAATGGATTGTTCCCGGAGGTGGTCTTGAACCTGAGGAAACAAGCGATGTTGCCGCTTTGCGTGAAGTTATCGAAGAGGCAGGAGTACATGGAAAGCTGGACCGATTCTTAGGCACATTTCAGGTACATGTGACATACATAAACAAAACTACGTCTAGACATGTTGGAAACCTGTTAATAATAATTGTTTTGGCACTTTAGCCTTTAACGAATTTATAAAAACAAGGTTGCATGATCATTTTCACAGAATGAAGAGAGAAAGCACCGCACAGCGGTATATGTGTTAATAGTGACCGAAGAACTACCAGAATGGGAAGACTCCAAAGCTATAGGTTAGCATATCTATACTTTTTTAATACTCAAATTATTATTTTTTGATAATACGAAATGGCTTTTGAATTATAGGAAGGCAACGCAAATGGTTTACTTTTGAAGAAGCTATGCAGCAGTTGGCAGAGAACAAACCAGTGCAAATGGACTATCTGGAGCATTTGCGACCTCATAAGAAGGTAAGTATTGTACATAAAGGCACCACCATTAGTGTAGATTGTGAAAAAATTCTGAAGTTTTTCTAATCTTGTAAACTTTACTTACAGCAAACCCATCAGACTGATAATGGAACCGCACCCAGCTAAACGATCCACTCGATTATATCAAAAATATAGTAGAAGTGCTGGTTATGATGCAGTTTGTTATATTTAACGCGATTTATTTATTTAATTACTTACAAAATCTACTATTTATTACTACTTTAAGGAAAGCGATGATAAAACTGAACGTAATGCACGTATGAAAAACTTGATTTAAAGGGGCGTATATGGAGAAACGATTGACATGCATTTAGAAAACCCAATTATTAGAAATATCAACAGATTTTTCTAATTTAAATATCTTGTTCCGCAACCGTTCTTTATAGATATTTGACTGTTACACATCCTTCTTCCTGCCATTTTTTGCCAATACGAATGATAATCAATAATTAAAACAGACGCTGGTTTCGATATTAGAGCAAAAAATTTAAGTTTCAGTGAATGCATCAATTGATAAGCTCTCATAATTTGTAATAGTGAGCAAAAAACCGTATTTAATGTTTGTAGACTTATATCTTATTGAAAGAACTAAAGCAGTATTTAAGCTGCTATAATTGTTGTCTAAATAATAATCATTATAGTGATTGATTATAAGCAAGAATTTGTACGTGTGATTACTTATGGTATTTTGATTTATGTTAACCAAGTTCAGTTTCCTTACTTGATGCTATCACTTTCACAGATCTACATTTTAATTTACGTATGTGTATGCAGCAGTGCATCTAATATTTAAAAAGTGGGATGTATAGAACAGTTAATTTGATGACATTTAAATTACAAATGATAAATAAAAGTTCTTCATCTGTACAACAGTCATCATTTGCTATTTTTAAAGTACTTTCAATTCTGTTTCGCTTATTACCACCAAACGTTCGTATTAGTAAGTTTAATTTAAGCATGGATTGGTCAACTTCAAACGTCTCTCCGACAATTAGTCAGTCAATCTAAATCATCATTGTTTCGGTTTATGAGCATTTGTTTTCCTCTTTCCTGAAACCTGTACATAATAATTTGTCCAAACAACAAAAAATATAGGAATTTAAATAGTACTTCCTTTGTTAAAAAGCTTACGTAAAGAACCATATCCCACAATTCCAAATTGGCATTTTGGAGCAAATAAGCTAATTGAAGCAGTATAACCTGCAATTATCAAAATTTACTCAGAAGCATTACATATTTAAGAATTTAAGATACAGTATTGATAACTTGGTCAACTGTTAAACGGTGAACTTAGTTTCCTTTATCAAAACATTATTATTATTGAAGACTTTACTGTGGAGTTGCATAGAAATGTACGTACTTCCTAACAATGTTTGTTTAGCTTAGGTACATGCATACACCTTCAATAATACGTACCGTCTTTTAAATCAGAATAAACTTTAAAAAGTGTTTAATTCAATTACAGTATTAAAATATAATTTGCCAAGCATATCAGTATTTTATAAACTATCAGTATTCGGTATTCTTATCAGCATTGTTTTTAGCTTCCGAAAATTGTGCCGCTGGTGGTGGTCATTTGCTACGTGTGTTGATTATCAAAATCAGGCATCATAAAATTGAAAGTTTACACAATGTTCATGTAATGCACACGCAAAACATGCGTATCATCTACTAACATACACACACGTACATATCAATAAAATGGAAGACGCCTATTTTGTGTTATATCAAATTTTTAATCGTTTTCTCGAATGTTGGCATCTAATTATTCTATGATTTTACAGATTAACGAAACTGATGTAATAAATTAATTGTTCTCATAGATCACTATTTAAACATGCCAATAACCAAATCTTCTCAACAATGTTTTGTAGTTTGTTTCATGACTATAGATACACATGTACTTATTCATCTTTACTAAAAATTAGATAACCACTTAGAAAGTCTTTTTATTGCATGAGATACTAGAACAAATGAAACTGAAGAACAAATCTATTAAATCACTGTATATCGTACGCATTCCTATGTCCATATCTGCATATTATTTTGTTTAAACAAAACACATATTAGGTGCTGAAAGTATAAAACTTTTTAAAATGCCCAAAAATCACAACATTTAGATTCACAAGACGCTCGACGAAGCGCATTGTTGTATATGACGTCAGTTTTGCATCGCTGAATAATAAGAATGCTAGCTTAACCTGTAGTCACGCACTGCTATACTATATCGAGTAGTATAGTCACGTTATAGAAAGTGAAGCTGTTTTAAAATTGAAACTGAATCTTCGACCGGTGTGCATGAACATTTCATTGAATTTCATTTTTTATAACAAAAATAATATACAATTTATTAAGTCACTTGTTAATCTTCTCTCACTCAGGTAAGGTCAGTTCCCTAGTGCGTCCAAGTGATGTAATACCAATCATTACTTAGCATCAATGCGTGACAAGTCGTAATTTGCGGTTTAGCCAATTTTACAAAAACATCAAAATGATCCACTTACTTAAATCCATACGGATTCCTTCGCTTTACGTGACGCTAGGTGCGGCTCTGGCACCAATTTTCATAGTAAAGTTTGCCTGGTATCAACAGTTTTTGGATTTCATCTTAACAAGTTCTTTTCTTTACGTGCATGATCCAAAGGATGTGGAAATATTTGACTTCATAGTGGGTATGTCACAATGGAATCCTTTTGCAGGAATTATTTGAAGGTGGAAGTTACTTAGATTTTTGTGCCAAAACATGTTTCTTGTTATTAGTTGGTGCTGGTTCTGCTGGATCTGTAGTGGCGGCACGATTGGCAGAGAATTTTCGTGTGCTTTTACTTGAAGCAGGAGGTGACCCAAGTCCAGCTTCATTTGTTCCTGTAGCAAACCCTGTGCAGTTAAGCCAACCTATTGTAGATTGGGAGTACTTCACTGAACCTTTGAACAACTCAGGATTTGCATTTTTAAACCAGGTTATTATTAAATATTAATAGGATTTCAAAAATACCGATTACTATTTAAAAAGCTTTACAAGCGCTGGTGACAGAGAAGTTGAAGTAAAAAGTTTTTGTACAAATTTGTAGCGTATGCCATGGCCAAGATCTAGATCTTTAGGGGGTTGCTCGAATAGTAACTGGATGCAATATATGAGAGGAAATCCTAATGATTTTGACCAATGGGCAAATATAACTGGTGACCCGAGATGGAGCTATGAACAAGTCTTAAAATTCTTTCGACGCCTTGAAAATTATCATGGTCACTGGAAAGGAAGTGGTAATTAAAAAAGGAAAATGACAAATGTCACATTATACCTAATTTAACTGCTAAACACCTTTAATTTTACAACTTTCAGAAGAGTTCCACGGTCAAGGTGGACCTATGCATATAGAAGCGATTACTTATGAACCTGCCCTAAAATATTGGCTTGCAGCTGCAGATGAGCTGGGTATTCCGACAACAGCCGATCCCAATGCTTATCAAAGTCAAGGTATAACAATGCAAACTAATGTTAAGTAAACATTATTAGTTTTATTGTCATCATCTTAATATCAAACTGTTTTAAGGATTTGGGCCATTTGATGTCACACAAAAGCGTGGTGTACGTTTCAGTACGTACAGAGGCTACATACTTCCTAACATATTAAATAAGAATCTACATATTCGTAGATTTGCATATGCAACAAAGGTACATATAAATATTACGGAAAGAGTAATTGTAGCGATTGTATGAAGATGGTTCAATCTTGCTTTTGATCAATTAAGATACATTTTGACGAGACAATGCGAGCAACTGGAGTTACGTATATTCACCACGGTGTGCCAAAATTTGTTGCAGTTGGCAAAGAAGTAATTGTTAGCTCAGGCGCAATCAATACACCACAGCTTCTTATGCTTTCTGGCATAGGACCTGTAGAGCACCTGCTTGAAGTCGGAGTAAGATTTGAATCCAAAATGTTTAAAAGAGGGACCGGTTTGTATAATAATGACAAAGAGTATGTAGTGAATGGCCTTTAGTTTACAAGCCGATTTTACTTTGCAGATTAAACCCCTCGTGAACTTGCCAGTTGGAAAAAATTTGCAAGATCACGTTTCATCTCAAGCTGTGTTCCTGCTAGACTCTCCAATTTCATTTTTAACGGATAGGGATTTATCCATTTCTACCTTCTTCGAGTATTTAGTGTCAGGAACCGGCCCTCTTTCAGCAAATATCGGACTGGCTGGTTATGGGTTTTATTCCACACATAGGACTACTCCAAGCTGGCCAGATATTTACTATATTATGTCTGCCACTGGTAACTTCCGGGATAATGGAAAAATTCAAGATTTGTTAGGCTCCTATGCAAACAATTTCTGGGAGAGATGGTTAAGCAACCTAAATACACCTCTGTTTCATAATATAAATATGGATACTTAACCATTGATAGAATGACAAAATTAAACTATTGGAAAAACTAGGTTGCAGCCTACGGAACCATCTGATTCCCATTTAATTTACGTGCTTTTGGGACGTCCAAAAAGCAGTGGCTTTATTAAATTAGCTGATGCTAACCCCATGTCAAAACCTGTAATCCAACCAGCCTATTTCAGTGACGCTGAAGATGACGACGTGCAAACTTTAATTGATGGACTGGAATTTCTAGTAAAATTATATGAAGGCACGTCAGTTTTCAAATTGGCAGGTGCAAGGCTCAATCCGGTTCCCATGCCCGGATGTGAAAATTTTATTTTTAAGAGTAGACGATACTTTGAATGTGTTGTGAGAACCCTTCCGCAGACAATTTATCATCCATCATGCACCTGTGCAATGGGTAGACCAGGTAAGCATTCTTTTCAATTATTCATTATCACGGTCATCATACTCCTACGTCCTCCCAACAAAGATGTTTCGTCAAGTCACGCATACTCTATCTACTATGCGTGATTATTTACTTCAGGTGGTGTGATTTAGTCAAACTGTAAACTTTAGGAAATAGGATATCTTAGTATTTAGCACGCACTAAGAGTTCACTTAGAAAATTTAGGTATAGTTTCACTTTATGAAATTAATGTGAAGATAATGGGAATCATCTTATCATAGGTGATCCAAAAGCAGTGTTAGACTCTGAGTTACGAGTCATCGGAACAAAGGGACTTCGTGTAGCTGATGCAAGTATTATGCCAATCATAACAAAGTAAGATGATAATTACATATTTTATCATAATTTAACCACAAAAATATATCCTCTCTATCATCTCTGAGGGATTTATGACTGTTTTATTTTCATACTAGCGCTAATCTCAACGCTCCAACAATAATGATTGGCGAACGGGCCGCTGACCTGATAAAATCCACTTGGCTTGTTCAGCCTGAAATGTATGCTCTAATGATTTATATAGGCTATATTGGTTTTATGATCAAAAAATTATTTTGAATTAACAATTCAGTTTTTAATTAATTTAAAAGTACTATTTGCACTTTGTGCGTGTTTGAATAATCTCTTCTTATAGTAAAGCTGCAGTGATTTAAATTTTAATCAATCCATATTTTTTAATTTACAGTAAAAGGACACAATCAACAAAGCCTGCACAAACGCAAACTATTACGCTAAGATAAGGAGTAAAAAAGGGAAGACTACCTTTGCATTGGCACACTGTCAGAACATCTCTCAAAGTGAAAACGTGTTGTAAATAAGAATGCAGTGCATTTTGAATTTATGGTTAACAGAAAGCAGACTGAAAGTTAACCCAAGCCTTATTTCAATTCAAATAGACTATAAAAATGAAGCACCCAGTTTTGGGCTTCAGCAATCGCTTCGCTAGTCAAGAGTTTATCTTTGTTGTTTTTCATGATATTTTTTATTTGTTATGTATGATAATTAAAATATGTACTTTATTTATACCTTGTTATTATATCAATAATGTAATATTAATATTACACAAAATAAACTATTGATTTCTTTTATGTAACACGCAAAGTGTTTATTAAAGGTGCCATATTTATTATATGATATCTCATTATATTGAAAGGGAAGTAAATAGTTATTAATATAGATAGGTTAATTATAGGTATGACTTTCCTATTTTTATTTCGCTTTTTACATACTTCTGTTTTATGTTTGTTTTGTATAAAGCTCCATAACAAAGACAGATATACGAATGTACCTATATAATTTTGCAAGGAAATATGCTAGACCAACGACTTTTATATTTCGCAATAGAATGACAAGCTAAATATTGAACATTATGCAAGACAAAGTAAAAACCTTTCTGAAAATCATGGGATTTCTGTGCAATGAAAATGGTTATGCAAAATGTAAAATGACAAAATCCTTTCCAGACTGTTTTATGTAAAGTAAATTCAATGTGACCATGAATTCAGTCTTGAGTCTAATGTGAGACTGTATTGCTACGGGACCAGTACTGTCCCATTAAAACTCTTCTGATAACTTACACTTTTTATCCCATAAACCGGTATCAATGCAAGGATATTTCATTACATTCAGTACAACTGCTCCAGGCTAACATCTGCCACTTCACTGAAAGCCCATCCAGCAATATGCATGGATTACTGCTGTATTTACATAGGGAATCAACATAAACATCAAAACACGTAAACTGATACATTTAGAATGATAAGGTTGGTGCTGGAGTTTTTTCCTCATTTTCCTTGTATACACTCAGGTGAATCTATAGTGATAAATAGTCAGTNATTTTCCTTGTATACACTCAGGTGAATCTATAGTGATAAATAGTCAGTGTTCTTTATAATATCCTCTGAAACTTGTGTCACTTGCGTTGTGTATTTTGGAAAAATAATCGCTAAATACCACCCAAAATTATGGCGTTGCCATTAAAATCTAGTACCTATTTGCTATCACGTCTTGTAAGTTACCAGTCAAAGGGTTTGGTATCGCATCGTTTTAATCGTTGCTTGCATAAAACCACAGTTTGTAGCTCAACTCCCAATTCAAATAATATTATAAAGGCTAAAGAACATGCTGATCCGATTAAAGATCTTACATTACCAGAGTTTCTCTGGAGTAATCTTCACAAGTGGGAAAATGCACCTGCATTCGTAAGTTGACAATATTGGGGTACCCAATTGCATGGTTGCATGTAAGAATGCTTTCAATCATTTTGAATATTTTAAAAGGAATGTGGAGTATCCGGAAGGAAGTATACACATGGATCTATTTTCAAGTTGAGCAGGAACTTCGCCACTGCTTTAATGCAGCATGGCCTTAAACGACCAGATGTGGTTGGATTTTTGCTTCCAAATGTCCCCGAGTTTCCAATTGCAATCTTGGGGTATGAACCCAATCGGTTATATACTTTATGCTTTTAAATAAGATAGTTTAATTAAAATTTTACCGTAGGACGTGGGAAGCGAATTTAATTCCAACAACTATTAACCCAACATACACTGCTGGTAATTAGCAACGTAATTCCTCCACGAAATTTTAAGTCAATGATAAATTGCATAATATTCAATACTGAAACTAAAAATACATACTATTCATTTTCATACAAATCTCTTTATGGATACAGCTGAAATAGCCAAGCAATTAAACAACTGTGAAGCCAAGGTTATCATCACATTGACACAGTTTGCTCTGATTGTCCGAGAAGTTCAGAAATTGTGCACCACATTAAAATCTGTGATAATCATTGGCGAACCAGTTGAAGGCTTCCATTCCTTTGCTGACATGGTCAAGGTGAATTCACAAGGTGTAGAATTTGCCAAAGGGTCAAAATTTGATACTACATCTGAAATTGCGTTTCTTCCATATTCTTCTGGAACTACTGGTAATTAATAGGTTACATAATTGTAAAAAATCAGTTAAAACAATTAAGGATGCAATCGTTAAATTAATATTCAGGGCCACCAAAGGGAGTAATGTTAACCCACAGTAGTATTTGCAGCAACATTTATCAAATTACCCGTCCTGGATACGTTGCGACACACTTTTTTGAGAATGGAAACTTTCAAGAACACTTCATAGGAATTTTACCGTTCTTTCATATATTTGGATTTACTGTGGTAATGGGCACGACATTGTTTCAGGGAGCATTTACAAGAACGCTACCCAAGTTTGAACCTAGTATGTTTGTAAAAGCTCTCCAAGAACATAAGGTAATTATCACATTTTCCAATTTAATATTCCTTTACTTAATATTTAAATTAAGCTAAGACGATTTTTTCAACGCAGCCAACAAGTATTCATCTAGTGCCTCCATTGATTTCTTTCATGGCCAATTCACCTTTAGTAACAAGAAATGAGTTTGCTTCGATTAAAACTATGATGGGAGGTGCAGCCCCTATAGGGGAAGCATTAATTACTCGCTCTCTAGAAAAAGCTGGAAAATATTTTTTCTTTCAAGAAGGCTATGGAATGACTGAATTGAGTCCTGTCAGTCACATTCTTCCAGAATCTACAAAAAATAAGAAAATTGGTATGATTTCTAAAAAATACATATAAAATTTTATACAATATAGATGCGAAAAGCTTTTGCGGTTGTTTCATCGTCATGTTTTTCAAGGTTCTACCGGAAGACTTTTACCAGGAACCGAATGTAAAGTTGTAGACCCATCAACCGGTGAAGCCATGGGACTGCAGCAAAGAGGTGAACTCTGTATTCGGGTATGATAAATGAATCACAAATACTTACATATAGAACATAATGCATATTTTTGTCTTTGATCAAAAGCTATTTCAAATTGTTTATCCAAAAGGGACCACAAGTTATGACCCTTTGGCAAATTCTACACCTTGTGAATTCACCTTGACCATGTCAGCATAGGAATGGAAGCCTTCAACTGGTTCGCCAATGATTATAACAGATTTT
>JAHZNG010001749.1:0-10079 GCA_027744375.1 Orchesellides sinensis | reverse complement strand
AAGGACCTTAAATAGCCTTAGTACTGTGTAATAATATGTTCGCAGTGTTATCCTTTATCCTATGATGATGTTAAATGAGAACGTGGTATGCAGTCATCAGATTCAGTGATTCAGGTAAATAATGTGGTACATATTTGTGACCGTAATTGCCGTAATACTATAAATCAATCATTATATATTTCATATTCTAAGTACGTAAGTACATTTCATTAGTAAAATTGGTATGATGAGTACTTGAATAACTTCTTTTTTACGTTAAAATCTACAGCGTCTACAAAAATCAACGTTTTTCATACACATGCATACAAACAATATTACACTAAACTTGTTAAGTGAAGAAGAAAATTAGTTCATCCTCACACTAATCTTTACCCGTACTAAAGGTACAGACTCTAGACCTAAAATTCCAACGTTTTTTGTTCAGCTGCTGACTGCTCTCAGCTCTGCCTGACCTGAATTAATGCGCGTTATGATTTATTTGTGCATAAATGAGTCATTTAGTCATTTCACAGATGACAGATAAGCGGATCGAAAGGAACAAGTTGTGGGTTTTATGTAATGCTGGTGCTGGTAGTAGCAGTCACTGCAGTACAAAAATATCAACAAAAATATTCATTTACAATTTACAAATCTCATAGTGTTCAATCATCTGCATGTGCATTTCTTCCCTTGATTGAGCTAAACGAACTAACTGAAGTTGGCAATAGGTTTTGTATCTAGTAGATTGCTGGTGCTGGATATTGGCATGTGAAGAAAGAATCCTACTTTTTCTGAATTTCCTCATCTCATGCTTTTTAGATAGCTTCAATTGTGTAGGAAAGTGTCTTTGTGTCCTATGGCTGAAGGGTCCGTTCTGTTGTCGCTGTAAAAAGTTGTACACGTTTAGAATATCTTCCAGTTTAGAAAAAATTCAGATTCAATTGAGCATTGGTATGTGCTAAATCAGAGCTGTGAACGATTGCTGAACCACTTGATGTTATATGCAAAAAAATTAAAGCAAAAGGGAAGAATATTTGGTATACAGGGAATGCTCGTTGAGACAGAATTGGTTTGGAAGTCACCTTCTTCGTTGTAAATCAGTTTTAATTCTAGTCTGACGAAAGTAAGTTGGCTCTGTTAATTTTTAACAAAATAATAACGTCTGTAGTGTACAGATTTCCTTCCTTCCGGGCTCTCCAATAGTTATTCCTGTTGCCTCCATTTTTTCTGTCAGAGAACCGACCGACGGTAAGGTTAACTGTAATCAGTTTTGCCAGTAGGATATCCCTGTATTAATTTTAAATTTATAATCCTATCTAATATTATTTTCTAATCATATTTTAAATTTAAGGGCTATGTTTCTCTAACTGCTTGGCGTACCTGTTCCATCGTTGGGTCTCTTTTGTGTCAACCCACGTACACCTTGCTCAATCTGCTGGATTAGGACAGGTCAAAGGTAGTTGAATAATTCCAAGCTTTTGATTTTAATTTTTTATATTTACAAGAAATGGTTATAAAGTTTTTTTTGTATAATTGTTGTTTTTATCATGGTTTTGAAGCATTTGGAGTTAAAGCTGTGTCGGGGGACAAGATGTCTACTTTATGCAGTATTTGTCAAGACTTCTCTAACTGAACGACCGCAAACGCTGGGATTGGGTCATGAATTGTTTATCTGTGCGCTGAGATGCGGACATCTGTTTCATCGCTTTTGTGTTCAGCAGTGGTTCCATGCAAGCAACAATGGGATCATGAAGTATGCGAAAATACACCTCGTTTTAACAAAATTGAACCAGTACCAGTTTGACTTTCGAGATTAAAAAATTTTGTTATCTTTATAGTGAAGGGATTTGTCCATGTTGTAAAGTACCCGCGTCTATGAACACTGCTTTGCGTATTTTTCCTACCGGGGATGAGGAGTCTGACGCCATGATAAGACAAGATCGAGATTTAAGGGCACGGAATCAGGCACTTGCGGTAGAATTGGAGGAAAAACAAGAAATAATCCAACGTAGAGAGGCTGAGTTAGAAAGAGAAATGGTATCTCATGACATACTCAAGTATGTTTCATATTATTGCTTTTGTAAATTAACAATACCACGTTTTATCGCGTTTAAATGTTTTAAGTAAACAGTACAATAAAGTACTTAGTGTTGAATGTTGGTTTTGTATATTTAGGATGGAATATGTGCAACTGTTGTCTAAGATGGATGTAGTGCAGGAACAACTTAATGAGAGTAAACAAATGAAATTAGCTGTTGAAAGCAGTTTAAAAATCGCAATGGAGAAAGTAGAAAAAGAGAAGACGGAAGCCTTGGAAAAAGTAGCTGAAATAGAGAGAAAGATTAGTTTGCAGCATAAAGAGTTGACCGATGAGGTTGAGACACTGAAGAAAAAGGATGAGGAAAACCAACGCAAAATTGAGAAATTACAAATCCCACAGTCGTAAGCTATGATATATAAATCTTATTTCAATTGGTCATTTTTGCTTGAGTACAACTGGACAAGGTAGATAACAATTTTTTTTTCGTTTGATCCACAGGTCGGCTTTCTCGTTGGAGAGGCTTGTCCACATGAAGAAGCTTGTCAAAGGTATCAATAAGCTGGGGAAAAATGGACCGACATCTCTCTCAAACGGTCACTTTTCAAATATTCAGCATTTAGACGCAGAGTCACTTACTTCAAATGGCACACGTTCCAAAAAGCAGATCGTTTTCTCTAGCACTAGATTGGAAGATGTATCTGATTCTGACAATGATGAAGAATTTGATGTATCGATAATTCAGCCAAATGGTGTATTCGATGAGACCAACAACATAACTAAGGTGACTTTCGCTGTTCCTGACAAAACTGAAAGGTCTTGTAATGGTAATACTGACCATGATGCTATACGTGTAGGAGATTAATAGAGTTCCTTTCCTAGTCTAGTCTTGTATATGTAAAAAATCAAAATTGCTTCCTTGTCCATATCGGTAGAACTAAAGGAAAACTAATGAAAAAGACTGGATTTTATAATCGTTTTATTGATAAGTATGCATGAATTTCGAAAACCGAATAAAAATATTGTGATGATAACATTTTTGACTTTGACAAACAGGTATCCTACATTCCGGTTATGTAAGTAAATTAATTTTAGAAGTAATGTAATTGCTTAAACTGACTATACTCAATTCAGGAATAAAAGGCTTTACTACGATTGATTTTAAACTTAATTGAACCGTTGAACAAGTCATTATTAAAAGCTAATATGCAACAAGTTTTGAGTTTTGAGCGATTTACGTACATATCAGCAACAGCCACAAAGCCGTGCCATAAACCATGTTTTTTTAACTTTATTACATCTTGTAACATACCGCGGTTTCCGGTGTTTATCTATCTCTCTCTCATCATCAACATAGCTGAAATCTAAGAATTGCGTACCAAAAATTTTCATCTAAATCATTAGTGCTCCTGATTATGCAAGAAACTACCCTAGTTTTCAAAGATTTGAAACAAAGTAGAAGGAAACGTTTCCTCCTCATTCCTCAAAATTATTACATTACAGTCCTGCAAATGAATGTAAGTCATTCCACCTTATCTAGAGCCACCTTGGATTTAAGTATATTTTCCATGTGGGCGCGTTCATGGCTAAAAAATTATAACTCAATATAAGCTCTTATGAGATTTTGGCAGTTTTGGCCGATTTACGCATCGTCATGAACGCGCCCATGTAGCAATCATAGTGTCAAAGTGTCAATGTCATCATGCATAATAATAAAATTCTTATGACATTGATACATAATTAGCAAACAAGTCCGACCAAAATCCGAACTCTTTCAACGCTTTCCTAATCCTATACATTATGAACACGAGAGCTTTAGAAGGCACCAGTATACTAAATCAAATTATAAATTAGTACTAATGTTAGAAATCCAAGCTGAATGTGTGTATGCATGTTTTCTGCATTTGGAGCAATTTCAAAATTCCAAATCAGTTAAAGTTGAATGCTATAATGATATCAGACTAACTAACTTTCATTCATATCAGAAAATTTGCGCGAGACTCATTTTGTTTCTTACCATAAATGCGCCACACCCAACAGCTCTCTGCTAATTTTCCAACGAGCACTGATTGCTGACACTGCTTAAAAGCATAGAGCCATATTTGAAAGTGGTTTCGCGGGAAAATTTGAAATCGGTTTGCATTGTACGTAGAGTGAATTATAAAAGATCTTCGGTATGACCGGGGGGTTTCGCAGCGAACATAAGCATATAAATTTTTCGTGCTTTAGGGGATTCCGGTGTGCATTTCTTATGCATTTCGCGTCCGCTGCGAAACCCCCCGGCCATACCGAAGATCTGTTATAATTCACTGTAATAACCTTCACATCGCCTCCCCTCCCCGTCCCCGTCTCCCCTTTCACATCGCATCCATTAGTCTTTCAGTTTCAGTTGTGTTGTCATTTTAATTGTGCATTGCTTCTGCTTTAAAATCCTAATTTGTTGAATTTCATTCCACAGGTCTACAAATTTTAAATGTAAACATTAAAATTGGTTATAAAATAATCTAATGTTGTTCAATTTATTCTTTTGTTGTAGGATTGAGAAAAATGAATTGGGTTGGCGGAACTCGTGCCCGAGCAAAGGCTCAGCAGCAACTGAATCGCCCCACTAAGCGAGCGTACCCCCGAAGGAAGCCTGACAACCATGAAGATGAAGAGGATATGGATGATGGTTTGGAAAACGACGAGGACTCCTCACAGGACCTTTTTGAAGACCCTGAAGTTCACCAGGCACGGACACGAACGAGGAGTAAGCGAACTAAAAAGAAGCGAGACGAAGATGATCTACAGGATGCTTGGAAGAAGGAGATTGACTACGCGGCTCTGGGGTACACGCTAATTGAGCCTAACCCCGTTCATCGGAGGGTTGTTCCGTTGTTGGAGTTTATTGAAAAGAAGTTTCCCAATGGACACGTTCTCAGCTTGCAGTTAAGTTACCAAATGGAGATCAACAGGACGTATGAGTTTGAGGAGGACGTTCTAGAATCGGAACCTTCAAATTCAGCTCTACAAAGTCCGGAGACGTTACCCCGCACTGGTACCCAGACGAGCCGAGCAAGTCAAACAAATGCAACAAGTCAGACGTCTGAAACCAATCAAACGAATGATGCAAGCCAAATGAATGAAGTGAGCGAAATGAATGAAGTCAGCCAAACGAATGAAGCGAGCCAACCGGATGAAGTGAGCCAATCGATTGAGGCAATGAGTCAAACGAATGAAGAAATGAGTCAAACAAATGAGGCAAGCCAATCGAGTGAAACCAGTAAGACAAGCAACCTTACTGTAACATCCAACAATACTGCTGAAACACCACGAAGTATTTTAATGAATACTTCTAACAACGAATTTACTTAAATACATCAATTATTTTATTCTTTCATAAAATGCTTCAAGTTTGTTCAGTCCATTTTAAATTCATAAATTGCGTTATTCTCTGATTTTTATATTTTTTTTACAAATCCTTATCATAATTTTACACTAATTTTCTCAGTGTACTTTATATTGCTAAAAGTTTTTGTCAATTTTTCACTGTAAAGGGTTTTACAATTTTAATTGTAATTTCATTAATAAACCCAAATGGAAACTCCAACTTGCTGAACTCTCAAACTAACCCTTTTCTACGACGTATATATCGGTAACTTGACTTTGTTTCATACTTACTTGCACGATCCTTGTTGCATAGTACTTAGATTCATGACCCCTCTTGGAATTATCAACCATATAATCATGAATTGTGTGTTACTAAATAAATGCTTTCCGACATTTATCATCTTCCTGAATCTCCTCAAGCTTGAATCTGTACTCTAATCCTTTTGTCCTGTTAATTTTTAGACGAGAATGTTGCAATGTATATTAAAATTCGATTTCTTAATTATTTAGTAGCTTTGCAAATTAACTATTGTCTTGTCATTTACAACACGAACGTAACTAATTATTGCAATAGTAGAGTCATGCTACCAATGTTCATTAAAGTACTGACATCCCGCATGGCATACATCTTGGAGTTGAGTAAGAACTAACCAGGAATGTGTATTTCTAACCCATATGTAAGTACATCTTCCAGATTCCAGACTCATAAACCATTTTTTTCGTTGTGTAAATGAAACAGCTTCCATACAAGTGTCCCTCCCGTTTTCCAAGCGTGGTGTGATCGAAACACTTGAGTAATATAATGATGCTTCTTCCATGCACCTATTCAATAACGGTTATACCTTAAAGTTATCCTATACATATTGAACCCACAGCGTCATATATATCGCTCTTATTTACTAAGGTTTAGAAAGAAGACAGAGGCAGCATAAAGTGAAGTACCTTATAGGCCTGGCCTGGAGGCTGGTGCATTATAAAGTGGTAGTGAATCGAGTTTTGTTTGTGATGTTGGTATAGTAAGGTAATAGCAAAGTAATGAAAGCAAATAGCAAAATCTACCAGCTAGGTATGTGCTTACAAAACTTTTGGTAGGGAGCTGGGTTAGAGTTCTTTTCTTCAAACCCTATATTTTGAAACTATGAGCAAAAAGAAAAAAACTGAAGGAAGGGGAAGGAAGCCGAAAAGACAACATAAACTCAAACGGCTTAAGAACAGGGAAAAGAAACAACGAAGCGATATATAAATGTTTTTTGATACTAGAAGTAAGCTGGTTGCTTCATATCGGACGGAAGAGTTCCCGTTTTTCTTAGCTCAATTCCAAAGTAACTTTACCTAACATTAAAAAACATAACCTTACTTTCTCCATTTGCATTTGCCAAAACTGACTATATCTAATCTACATTGGCAAGCTGTTAGTTTTACAACATTTTAGAATCAGAAATGATGAAAATGCTATTTTTACAAATTTTTCATAAAAACAACCACCGACTAGAAATCCTTTTAAAAGTTCATATCACCCTAAATGCATGTTGTAAACCTGAATCTGTTAATATGCATTTTTAGAATATATTTCATTATGAGTTGAGCTAACACTGTTTTGCCTTTCGTAAAAGATAGAAGGCAAACTCAACTGACGGAAACCATGAAGCATAAGAAATTTGTTTTTAAAATTCCACAGAAAATTCAAGCTATGTTAAATCTAAGAACACAGGAAACCATCTTAACTCTATATAACTATTGTGTATCTACTATGTAGTAAATGTAGTACCTATGCATATATTAGACATTCAAGTGTTGGTTTTTTATCGTTGAAACAAAGCTGCAGCTGTTTCGAGTTACATTATACCGCTACTGACTAAATTAAAACATGAAATCTGCCATTATATCGGCAAACTTTAGTTGCCACACAAGAATGATTTCAACTGCATATTGTAAAGCATAATGTTAGGTCATACATAGGTACATTGTTTTATACCGATACTACTTCTGTGCGCATACAGAAATGCATATAACCTGTTAGAGGACGCCAATGCATGTAACATAATAACTATATGCAAGACAATATCTAGTCTTTTGGCATATAGCATGGCTTATATATATATATAAGGTTAAGGTTATACCACTTTGCATAAGGTTCAGCTAGAAGATGTATAATTAGCCAGTATTACTAATGACAAGCAGAAAAGTTAACGTTAATTGATGTTCCTATTACTGTGTTTGAGTACACTAGCTACCAGTGAGGTCTAAAGTGTCTTCTAATGTTTCCATATAAAGCAAGGTACCACAGAATCTGTAGGTACCTAGCTGAACCTATGTTCTTTTGCTCAGCCATAAGCACCAGCAGAAATATAAGTACAACAGTGAGCACAGTAGTAAAAGCAACTAATAAAAAGTGAAGATACTGTTCATGGTAAAAATAACACAGATAAAAGAGTATGTAGGTATATAGTAGCATAATATAACTAACGCAAATATTCATTATTGCAAATGGTTAATAGCCAGACACTTGCACTACATATTTATGATTCTAAAAAAATCTCTATCTACCACGCAAATATGAAAAGTACCAAGTACAAATCATAAAGCTTCCATAATCATCATCATCAGTATTAAAGCCAGAAGAAGTAAAAGTTGTTGAGGCTTTTGGGTTTGGATTTGGACTGGGTTGAGAGCATATAAAACTGTTTTGTTCATATTTGTGGACTCGACGTTGTCCTCTTTGTCTTCAATTCTCAAGTTCTCTGCTGCACTATTTTTTCTTCTTAACTAAATACCTACTTCTCTCTTCTCGTAGTAGTTCCGTGGCTTTGGCTTTGATGGCAATTGCAGTAGAGAAAAAAATATAGTTTTTGAGAGACACCAACTCAGACTTACTTTCAGTGTGGCAAACAACAATGGTTCTACAAATAATATTGTAGAGACCTTGTGTTACCTTTAAGATATGTACATATAATGTAATGTATGTGAGTATGCTATTTGTAAGAGAGTATTCTATAATGTATAGAGTCTTTTTTTGTAAGCAAGTGCATGTGTGAAGAGATCTAAGACGCTAAAAGGGTTTTAGTTTAGTCAGGTATAATGACGATGAAGGTAGTAAGTGTGAGATTCTGGCCAGCCAAGCAATAACCAAGTAGCGAGAAGAAAAAGATAGTTCCTCACTAATGTAAAATGCCTGAGCGTATATAATGGTTGTATGAGGTAAGTACAGATGGATAACAACAGTGCGTTTTTCCTATGTAAATGTCTGACATTGGACAAAGGTCTAAGCAGGTACCGTGTACTGAGCATTTAGTCCGTGTATGACAATGCCAATGCAATACTACCCAAAAAACATAAACCCATCTAAAAAATCTAAACTAAAAGAAATCAAGATTTCATGCAGTTACCTTCCAAAAAACTCTGAGCTCTAGCGTATTCTTTTTGGCTTCCTTTAAATAAGTAAGCTCTCTATTGTCTCACTTGGTTGAAGCTAAAATCCTTCTCTGTCCTTTCAAAGAATAACTCTGTAAGAAGAGTAATGGAGGTTTGAAACCTTTTTTTATTTAACTTACAGAAATCTACAGCACTGTAGAGTGGAGAGTATGGAAGAGAAGAAGAAGCGATAAATGCTTTATGCATCATGTTGTAAATGTGTATGATGTATATACTACCATAATGTTTCTGTATGCACCTTTATCAATACAATATTGAATTAAAAGTTGTGACTGACTACCAAATTGAAAATACCTTGTGTTCTACTATGATATAACGTATGGTCTTACGGAGACTCACAAAAATCTCAATATTTCAACAGCATTATAGAATGCAAGTAGCTACCAAGGTAAAAGGTTGTAAAGCTTTTAGGCTTGGAAGAAGTATTTTCTGCCCTGTCATTCTCTTCTCCTCTCTTTTCCATTCCATACATATCGCTTCCCTTCTTTTTACGTCTTTTCTTGTAATCGGCCAAAAAAGTACAAGTTTGAGTAAGCCGTATGAATAAGGATGGATGCAAGTAAACTCTGGAGCTTCAATAGTAGAGCATAACTTGTGAAATATCTATGTAAAGTTGGTTCGGTGCATATGATTCCTTTTGCTAATATATTTTCTATTGCTGCTGTTTCTGGACGTGGACTTCTACTCAAAAATTCTTTATATGCATCCCAATCCAATATATGTATGGATGGGTTCTTTGAAAAGGTACCGAACTGAACAGGGTAGAAATAAATATATTCTCGCAATTTGGATTTTGTAGATCTATGGTTTCCATTTTCTATAATGCTCCTTTTGCTTGTTTTCTTCATTGTACGCAGTGCTCATGCTGGCTCTCTACTGTGGGACTCCTCCTGTTCTCCCCTCTTGGAAACTCCTAAAGTTTCCCAGTGGCAGTTTTTAGGTAGCCGAAGCAAGAAGCACTGCATGGCAAAAAGAGAATGTACAGGTTTTTACTGAAAACCCCATTTGGCAAGCAAGGAATTTAAGTATATACGTACATCTACATAAAACCCGTTATCGAATGTTGTAATATGTATGACTAGAAATGATTGATGTATGTGAGCTGCTTGCATTAGAAGAATTTTTGCACGAGATCTAGCGTTCTCTGTACTTTGGGTTCAGTCACACTACATTTTTCTTGCCTTCTGTTTCCCGTGAAAAACAATTAAGCTTTTTTCCTAGATATCTGCTCTAGATTGCATGGTTTTCTTCCTTCATATTT
>JAHZNG010001748.1:0-27157 GCA_027744375.1 Orchesellides sinensis | reverse complement strand
CAATCGACAGCTCTTTTATTCTTTGTGATGAGTTCCAGGTATGAGTAATAGGATTTGTTAAGAAGACCACTGGGTTTGTAAGTGGTTCACATGAAGTCCTGCACATTTTAAAACTGTTATGTGACGAGATAAATTAGGAAAGAAACAGTTCAAACATGCATAGATCTATTTCTCTAGAAAATACGTCAATATCACCACCCAGCAAGTTACACCATCAGTTCCAAAGCTGTGGCAAATATTTTGATTACTTTCCATTATTATGATAATTTTTTTCTGCAATTATCGTGGCTGCTCTTTGGTGTTAAAGTAGAATAAAAACAATTTTTTTTGTGAGGTGAGATCCGGCCACATATTGACATATGCAATAGCTTCTAAAGTAAAATGCAGACAAAGAGACGTAATAGTTATAGTGATCTACTTACCCCTGATTCCTTCATGTAACCACCTGGTTATTACATCATTTTAGTAACTGACAATGGGGTGTTTATCCTGTTAAAGTTTTCGAAAGTATTAAAAAATTGGGCTGAAAAGAATGAAAAGTACACATCAAGCACCTGATTCTAAGAACTTGAATTTAAGGCAAACCTGAAAACTAAAAGTAATCTTGAATTTTATGTAGGCACAGTCTAATAGGGAAAATGTGTAACAAATTAGTGTTTGAAAGGCTCCACCAATAAAGTGCTCGATTATGGACGGGAGATGAAATACCTTTTTGTCTAAAATAAACTAGTTTAACATTGACTACTGAAAAATAAGCTTTTTAACGTGTATGAATACCAATCACGTCCGAAAGTGTGATCGGTTGCACTGCATATAATTTGTAAATTGCAATATGCCTACACATGATTTTACTGCAATTTTACTTGTCTCTGGTATCACTGCCCTGATAATGGAGTTGACATAAATAGCATGCTTGAGGCTAGTCCCTGAAATCGTTATCATTTTGCCAAATACCATGGAAGGCCACTTGAGTGGTAAGATTTTGAATGATTGGTCCCTTCGATTTTTACGTTCGAAAAGTAACGTGACGCAGTAACTGTTGCAGCGATGAATGACTGCTACGAGTTTCACTATTTTTGTGGTTTTACTCCCTGCACTAGATTGCTTCAACCACCACAATAATAACTAAATAGGTAGGTTGCAATATTTTATTGTTTCTTCGAACGCTAAGGTAATAGTGAGGTCTTAATTTGCAAACAAAATTTCAATGACTAATACTAAACATCCAAAATGAAAAATGTAAAGAATCTAATGAAAGTATGTAAATGGAGCAGTAGAAATATGAAATTAAATTACGTTAGTGGACATTCACAACTAGTTCGAATAGTGGTTTTATCCAGGTTTCCATGTTATGAACCTTAGATGTAATATATTAAGTGGACGTCAATGTGTTATAAGCTTTAGAAAAAAAGTCACAAAGTTGAGTAAATATATTATTTATTTATATAATATAACAAAGCAAAAATTCTACAGTTTGTTCGTCCAAACCGAGCCGCATACTTGCACGTTAGATGACAAGATCATCACAGCTTGACTTTTTTTTACCAGAAAAAAAAGTAAACTATGTTTCTACTACAATGTTCATTTCATTTAATGAATCCAGACTATCCTTACACTTTTCCTTTTCATGTGAATGCAGTAGATGACCCTTTCATAGGGATATCATATCATCACAATCGTTATTACCAGGAACGGTTATTCTTTCCTACTTTTTGATCTAGTCAGATGGTCCAGTTCTCACGATCGGTTGGACAGAATTGACGGGAGCAAATTTTCATTATTTAACAATAGCGATTCGCCCCTTTTCCTTCATTCCCCTTTTCTGTCAAAGTAGTTGGATATAGTGTAATTACGTTTGTTTCTCCTCACTAAAAATATATACAAGCCTGTCAGACACATATTTAACCGGAACGTTATTGCTGTGTTATGCTATTATTGTTACTGACGGCCGCAACCTATTTACATGTTATGATTTACATTTCGGTGTAGAATTCATCGCTGGTAATACTCTATGATACATGATGATTAAGATGGGTGTAATTATTTCGAATTATCATTTACATGCATAAATAATTAAATAGCTCACAGTTGTATTCATGATACACCATCATGTGCACCTGTGCCAGAATAAAAATATTCCTGGATGTATTAAAACATGTATTAGCTATACAGAGTAAAGATGATTGCAATGTAGCTTTAATAATAATTAAAGATCTGTTGAAAAAATTAATTGAACATTCATACCTACATACTTATATATACATATGTATATTTATGTAAGTTGTAGCAACACTAAAATGCTTTCTTCGCTTGAATGTTATGCACTGACTTACACTGACAAACTCCATACTTTATCTTTACCTTATCTTTATCTCTGATGTTTAGTATGACGACCGGTTCAAGTAAGCATCTTGTAGGTTACGAAAAGACCAGTCTGTGAGCCTAAATCACAACGCAAAATACAGAAGTAGCACAAATAACACAGTTTCTCTTTCACAAATCATGCATTATTACTATCACTACCAATCACTCCACTGCCTGTTTTGTCAAGGAATGCAGTCATGTGTCAAAGTCGTCTCTTGCATAAATGTAAAAATCCAAGATAAAGCTTTTTCAACGTTTAGAAATACATAAACATCAAAACAGGCTCTAAATTAAAAAAAAAATGAAAAATGGTTTACAATTATACTCCAGCCAGAAATAAAAAACCCGAAACAAGTAACGCTGATGTTTCAGGATGCCCCATTAGAATGGGGCATCAGTTAAGAAACGTTAAGATTTTTCTAGTTTACATTGCTTTTTAAAAAATTCATTTTCATTACATTTACATATAACGGATATGCTTAAATGATTCTGTTTGTTATACAATGAATGCAACTCTGACTGAAACATATAATTCAATGTCAGGAGATGCACCATTCATCACAACAAGCCAGCTATGTGCTCTGTTTTTGGAGACAGGTATAGTGAATTGATTGCTTACAACAATGCATAGAAGATGAGTCAAATTGAACCTAGAGCAGGCTTAGATCTCACCATTTCATTCTAGGTTTTGCTCAGCTCTACTCAAAGTAGAGCTATTCAATGAAGCAAGGAGAAATTGCAGATTTTTAAAAACGCTTCATTTTGTAGTAGCGTATCATTTAAGGATTCACTATCTGTGAAAAAATCACTTGATTAAAATGAAAATGTGACGGTGCACTGTCGCCAAACTGCAAGCAAAATTTAACGCTGTGGATGCACTCACTGACAAACAATTTATGTATTGGGTATTGAGTTTATTAACGTATGTATGTATGTGTGCTGTCGTCTGGTATACATAAGTCGAGCATAGTTTAAGCACAGTTATTTCTTTATTCATCCAAGACTGCTCACAAGTAACACTCTCTTTCAGTATCAGTTTCCATGAACAAATTTTCTCTTTGATTGTTTATTGGAGAGGTGGTTACTTGTAGGATAAAGTCATGCAGTTTTCTGACACAATGCCGCCCTAATTCACGTACGTAATGCTCTGGTTGTTTCGTTTATGGTCACCACTGATGCTCTCCGATTTAGTTGCGTGTTGCTTTTATTGGCTTTCATCTTGGTAGCGTTTTTGTGGTGCACAAATTATCTAAAAACCATTGTTTTTTAGTTGTATCAAAATATTATTGATGCAAAATTTATAGATGCGATGGGCAATATAATACAAATCATGTGAATTTCCTTGCAATCCTTCCTTACACTTGTTGTATACAGAGTTTACATAGGCAATTCCAATCCAAGTCCAAAAGTCAGTGAATTTGTTGATTACTTTGTTACTGTACAATATAGCAAAGTATAAATGGTACATGACACTTAATTAAATTACAAAGCCTGCATATTGATATGGGGACATAACATGAAATTTGATATGTTGATATGTTTTGTATTTTTATCCTTGTTCTTTTCATTTGTAACACCATGATTTGCAAGACCAGTTGTAGACAAGAAAAGGCATGACAAAAGTTGATTGCACTGCTATAATACAAGAACAGTTTTGATCATGATCTTGATAAAAGGTGAAAATGACTGCAAGATGCATTGAAGTGCTTGTGTCGTTTTCAAATCAGTTATTCTTAACCCCGTCGTCATTTAGCGTGATGCCTTTTTTCATTCTCACTTTTTTCAAATGTGACTTGTACCTTTTCTGGATGAGTTGGTCTGAGCTTACTACCTTGTAGTATGTTGATCATCATTTAAGCATCTTAAATGCTTCGCTATATGCTTCATTTTCCGTGTGGATGAAGTACCTTCTGTATCGTAATCAAGGGCACGTATAGTTTGCCTAAATTGACTCGAAGACAAATGACTTTAAAGGTCCTGTTGTGTCTGTGAGCAGTGATATGACAATTTCCATTTAGTCACACTTCCCGTTTACCAATTCTTAGCTGTTTGAATGGTAGAATAATATTACAAGTGTTTGTTTTGTAGCAGTTGGTAAAAAATTTACGTGCCACACGTGTCTTCATGCAATAACTAGTTAGATGAATAACTGAGTCAAGATGCTGAGAATATCCAGGACATTAAGCTGATATATCATGCTTATCTAGTTTTCTCGTCTTTAAATTGTTGATAAGCACCATTATCAAAGTACATTCACAGTTTTAACAGAAGCACAGTATTTTAAAGTGGTTTGTGGTTTTTATTTTACCTTTTGAAGACTTACTGCGAAATTAGTTTTACGTCAATTGAAGACTTTGCTTTACCTCTTACGATGTAACAAGAAATTCGTGTGCATTACGTACTATAAAATACGTATAGGAAAATTATATCGATAATTTCATCGAAGGAAACACTGATGCATTTTTGGTGACATTCCTTGAATGAGTCTAACGAAGCAGAACTTTACTGTCCTTGATTTACACTGGGTCTGACTCTGAAGTAAAGAAAAATGTAATATAAAATGAATCCAATATAGCAAAGTCATTAACGCTCATGACCATTAGTATGTTCTAAAATTTGGGTGAATTTTTAAGTGAAACCAACTCATTCCAGTTTTTAAAAAAATTAAATACATTCCGTTAGAATAAAGAAAAAAAATGTTTGTGTTACTTCTGCATTTATTGTTTTTAATGTTTGACTTTAGGTTCTACTACAGAGCATTATTCAGCGTTTTGGTCTACTGTATCTTTATAAAAAGACTAGGTTCCTTTAAAAAATAATATGTTATGACAGACTAACAGTAAGTTTTTTATATATTTGATTCACATTCACATTGTCAGAGCCCATGTTTGCTCTGGTACATGATATCTAAAGATTCGAAGCAAAACTCATAACTGAAACCTGTGAAGGTCACCAGTTTGCTATGGATAAATCTTACCACTTCATAATTCAAATACAAAGTACGGATATCATGAATTCTGATCGAAATTGAGATTAGAGTTGTAGAAATCAAGACGCAATATTTAGTAAATGAGCCCATTTATCATACATATATTGTATAGAAAGAACAAGACAATCACAAAATGCTTTGTTTCTTTGAATAAGAACAATGCGAGCCATATAAACATCATTCATAAAACACAAAATGACAAGTGCTTCAACATGTCCGTGGGTATTAAACTTGACCAAGTGATGAGGATAGTAGTAAGGTAGTAATGAAAAGTAATTTGTTGACGAAGCTTGAACTAACAAATAATAATAATAAATGAGAAAGTTGATTACATCGGTAGGGAAGTCCCTCTCATTCACTCCCAGCACTCTTCTCTGGCAGTCGCTCATTCCATCAGAGACCCTCTCTATCTAACTCTACGGAAGGAAGCTAGAAGCAGGTGAGTGCTGCTGCAAGCACACATGGACTGACGGCTGACTTTTATTCATCAAACTTTTCATTGCTTTCATCAGTTCACAATGGACACGAGCCAGACGTGTGCCTTCTTGTATTATTATTATATCATTATAATTTTACTTTCATTCCCGAACCGCTCAGTTTTGTACCCACGACCCACTCGTGTGTGTGCACTTGGCAGTGAAGCACCAAGTTTTCTGACTTTTTACACTAACCATTATTGTACATTTAAACTTTACGAGAAGCATAGATTGGATAAGTAAGGTATGCACAAAGAAAGAAGTCGTTTTTGATGCCCCTTGTTTTTTAACTTTGAAATTGTAACACAGGAAATAATGTATATTATGGGGATGGTTTTAACGGACCCATTGCATGGGCCAAGTTACCCAGTAACAATTGCAACATTGTATACAATGAAACACCTAACAAACCACAAATAGTAAAACCACATCATTTACCAAAAACCTAATGT
This sequence comes from Orchesellides sinensis, assembly GCA_027744375.1. Classification (NCBI taxonomy): domain Eukaryota; kingdom Metazoa; phylum Arthropoda; class Collembola; order Entomobryomorpha; family Orchesellidae; genus Orchesellides; species Orchesellides sinensis. Next base: position 20,876 of record JAHZNG010001748.1, on the reverse strand, counting down.
ACCTTTGCAATACACACATATGGGTAATTACAAAAGGTAGTGTGGCAGCATTCATGGTAAAGATCAGCGTGTAGACAGAGAAGATTGAATGAAAGAGAGAAGTGTTCCATTTTCTCCTCCTCAGGAGAGTACACATAAAATAATATGTAAATGGTGTAATGATGACAACACCAATCAACTTTACCTTCTTTTTCCTTTATGGACAATGAACACAAAAGAGTCCAATGTCCAACCAACCTCACCAATGTTTTTGAATAATATTGTTTTTGTAATGTATCACACTCCGTGCGCACCGCAACAAAAGCAATAAAACAGTAATGATAATAATAATATATGAGACGATCACAAGAAAAAGGAACATCAAAAAACCATTCTGTTCAGGGGATTATACCATGTTGACTTATTGCATGGGACTGCTCCCATTTTTTTTCAGAACAATGGGAATGTGAAAGATGTGTCATAGCAGTAGAAGAGAAAAAACATTATTTTCTGTTTGTTCCAAAATGTATGCATGCGTTACGTTATGTTGTAAAAAAACAAAACAATGATGATGCAGTATAAATATTAGTTGGCACGTTGGCAGGGACCAGGTAATTCAGTCAGAGCTTTTTAAATATTTTAAAGGGAAAGAATAACAATGATTATTTTTCTGACTATTGTTAGTTTGACTGTCAATAATCAATCATAAAACTGCTCTTGAATTTACAAGATCAAATTATATTTAATGGATAGTAGAAATCCCAGTTACTTCCCTTCAGTTTCAAAATATGTGGTCTGGAAATAAACAAATTAAGAAAAGTTGAAGCGAGCGAATGAACTCAAATGGTTGCTTTACATTGTTCAATCAGTTCAGACAGAATCAGCTTGATTGGAAATTGGTTATTTTGTCAAGTAGGTTATGAAAAGCTTATTAAAGTATGAGTTAATATACTTCAGAACATCTACAACTGTTTGGGCAGTAATTAAATAGCTTCAGTGTAGCGTGACGTTAAAAATTTTGTAAACAGGCAATTTACATTCTAAAAATGAATTCACTTAAAAAGGCCTCATCCTATAAAGTTGGTATATTATTTAGTTTACGCAAGGTTGCATTCTACATTATATAATTGGCTTCGTATTGTATAATTCCCCCAAAACCCCTTGCCACATCTCTGGTTTTAATCCACATTTATCTAGCACAGATGTGGCATTTGGTTCACCTTAACTGCATTACCTGAGATAGCATGTGAAGCTTATAACCTTTCCTGAATTGCTCAGTTCACTATGAGCGAATAAAGACAAAGCAAGTATTGCAAAGCCTCATGATGATTATGAAATGTAGTTGTCCATTGCTAACAATGGACATTATTTCGTACATTACACAGAAGACCAATATATACATTATACGTACGCGATTAATTGTTGATTTTGCCCTTAGCTTTACTAGTTTGTATGTTTGATAATTAACTTCTTGTTGAGAAAGGTCAAGAAATTCTAATTAATACTCCTTCATAGTACTTACTGCTAGTATTAGTCATAATTTCCAAGTTTTTGTGGTAAGATGGTTTTATATATGACCCGTAAAAACGATTAGCTATTACTTTGCTATGAGCCAGTTCATGGTTAGACAGGATGGAATTGCGCATTGACTGACAGGTATTTTTAAAGCCAGCTTTTCATCGATGATAGAAAATATTTTCTCCATATTCAAAAATACATAAAAGTCAAGTAATCATTCCATTACGTTCGACATTGTTGACTTTTTCAGCTATAACTTCAATTTTGACTTAGTGATGAAATGATGGCCAAGGCTTTAAATGGATGTTCCACAAACAAGATTGAACGAATTATACTACATAGAAAGGATAGCTGGTGGCACTTCAATAGCACACTAGTAAGAAAACGAAAGTTGTAGCATGCAAATCAGGTAGAACGTGCTGAATAAAAACCGTTTCTTCAAGGAAAAGTACTAAATATAGTTTTCGACCTTAGCCGGACTTTTATATTCACCAACTTTCGTTCATTTTATTCGATCGGCCTTGATACTTGATGGCAATTTTTAGTATATTTATTATAGCAGAGAAAAGAATTCATGGTGTTTTCATACAAACATATATATGTACATCTTAACATGAAAAGTTACACATCACCAATTCTAAAATGTATTCCTACTTATATATAAAGCTTTCTTTCTTCGTAGTATGTGAAAATTAAGAAGACAGTGAATCAAGTTTGTATGTCTGTCAGAGTTATGGTCATACAACGTATCTAAAATCTGGATAGCTGAAAAGAACGATAACGAGTGGAATTGGAATATACGAATATACCCATGAATGACTTCATGTTTGCTCGTGTCTCGTGTCGGTTAACATTTTGTTAATAACGTTTTAGGTTGATTACAACTTTTGGCTCAAGGAAAGCACAAAGTTTTGTGAAAAAGTTAGAAAAGCAAAGAAATCTGAAAAACCATATTACATGACAGCTACACGAAAGGATAAGCCGGAGAAAGAAGGTGAAGCAGTGCATTAAGAACAAAGCATGCACCACCATTTTCCAAGGTTTACTTGAGTTTCTCCTGACAGAAAAAGTCGAATCCTTCCGCTTTCCTGACGTGATTTTTGATGATAGCTTTTCGAAATGTGCGGATGAGTGGCTCCCATGGTTTTGGTAGCGTATATCTTATGCACATTATATTTGCTTATTACTTGATAATATACAATAACCAAAATGACCATGTCATTGTGCAACTCTTTCTAGGAAGTCCCCTAATAATTTTTATATCTTGTGGAATTATGAAAGCGGTTGTGTATATCACAAGGATAAAGATAAAGACATATAATATACCACCAAATAAACCTAGCTTTGTTATATTCTTCAACCTGAGTAGGAATGACATGTGCTATTATCATGTTTGTGAAGGCTAAATTTCAGAATGACACACAATGCATGTGTGTTCTCAAATCATGAAAATCTGAATTAAGAATTGCGTGATAACCGAGTGTAAGTTTCAACACTAATTACAAGGAAACGTACCCTTCCAAACGTAAGTTAGAATTATCAAGCTCTACCGCTAGCTCAATCATTTTAGACAGGTATTTAGAATGACATGAAGTTTTAACATGTGTGCCCAAGTGATAAACAAAGAAAAAACTTTGTGCAATATTGTTTCAGCGGTGGGTGAATCCTGTGATTACAATAAATTCAAACCATTCACAGCTTTTATGTACCAATTTTATAGGTTGCTTCTTTATACTATGTAATAATTCAAGAAATATTAACTAAATGTAAAATTCTTAAAAATTTTGATTTATTAATGAGAAACTCGATTTTTAGTTTTGTAGGCTACTCATAATTTTAAAAATAATCGAAAATTATTATTGATTATGTGCATAAGCAAATATCCTAGTATCCGTAAATTTGAAGAAACCAAAATAGGAAGGAAAGATATAAAAGAGAATGTTTAGCTGTTTGTTCATTTATTTTTGTTTTTCCGTTGAAAATGACAGTTGTATAATGAAAGTGTAAATTACCGTAACGTTTTTATTCTTGTTTTGTTCATACACATCATGTCGTATTTGTTACTTTGTGTGTGCTTACTTTTAATGTGTATATTTTAGATTGTATTCCGTCATGATAGTTTCATCCCTCCTCCGTTCTTATGCTCACATGCCAAGAGGGGGTTGTTGATTATTATTGTAAATAATAAATATTATACGAGGACAGCAATTTCTTGTATGAAATGGTCGTTTTAATACAATGTTATGTGTGAACGCAGGTGCTACTGTTTGTATTTATGCTTCATTACCTGAACGCGTGAATTCATCAGAATGTTCACTCACTCACCTGCTATCGATACATTCCTTCCAATATTCCCCCTCTTTGCATCCCTTTCTCATATTGAGCATTGTTTTGACGGTTAGACAAGCAAAATTAAACTTGTCATAATATATAATCGTCAGTGGTGAAATTTATATTAATGATATACAAATCCGGAAGGAGCTTAATTGTAATCTTTTGTTCAGCTGAAATATTTAGTATGAACACGATCACGTGTGTAGGTGGATTTTTGCTTTGAGACGAATACAATAAAATTAGCTCTTTACGCGTCCTCCCTCTCCAATATGCTAAACTCATCATAGTTCTAGTTACATGGATGATCAACGTTTATTTGAAAAACTGAAAGGAAATATATAATGAGTCATGTTATGATAGGGTGTGTTCTTTGCAATTGGAAGAATTTCACGTGAAACTGAATGCCACAGGTTTATGTTTTTAGATATGATGCATATTTAACTGAATTGTGGGAGATAAAACCTTATAACATAACTATGTACAGACATAAATCTTTGTTTAATGGAAATTTTGGGAAAAACTCCGTATATATCTATATTTTTGATACACTGTCCAGTAATACAAGTATTGGAAACGATTAATTTAACGGAAAAGGAGTAAAAGTCTGTTTTACACTATTTGATAACGAGATAATGGCATTCAGACTTTTGAAATAATCTTAGCAATAAAATAAATGGCAGTGTTTCCCATTAATGTATTTTATGATGTATGAAATGCCAAAATAAACTCTTTATCTTCCATCATCATCCTTTGAGTTATTTCTGGTTTTACAATAGGTAAAAGACACAGTTGATTTATTTATTTGGAATGTTTCATTCCAATTCAGAATCAAATAAATGCACAGTAAACATTGTCAATTACCACATATACTTTGGCTATAAAATAAGCCATAAATTGTCCATTAGCAAATCAATGGAAAAAACGGTTTATTTTTTCAATCATCATGTGGTCCTTTCTTTTGCAAATAATTTTTGCAATGGACCTATTTGATTTCTCATAAATCTTTTCCAGTTCGACGGAAAATATTCATTGTGAGCTTGTCCGATACACAGTGTCCGATCAAGATTCTTGTTTCTACTTGTGAGGTTCCATGCTATACACAAATTTGTCATGTGTATAACTCGTCTGTTGGGCCACGGACACGATTTTTCTTTCATTTGCCAGTCATAAAAATACAGCTTGGTTAGTAAAACAAGCAGAAAGCAAACACAAAGTTTGGAAATGCTTTCTCTTTTCTAAAACGGATTGGTCTTTCCAGTTCCTCAATCGATCCCGGAGTCGGATTGGCCCGAAGTTTTGGTAGGGTCGGGCAGGAATGAGAGTCTTAACCAGTACAATGTTTGTTCTTTCTGTAACTCAACCACCAAGGCGATCCATGTTTATAGGTGGTGTCCAATACGACAGTGTCTATTCCCATGTGAATTCTAACATTTTCCCCACCCATAATTTTCCACAAGAGGAAGAGCAGACTTGATAGAAAGCAGGTGTAATTCATGACTGCACTTACACTTTGTATGTATATTATCGACTACTATTCCATTTGGGGTAATGCTGGACATCTTCTGAAAATAGGGTTATCAGTTGTTATCAGCTAGCGAAATGGACGAGGATTCGATCCAACAAGCTTTATCTCTATGCAATTTTCAAGTTTTTAATTCAGTTAAAATATTCCACTATAAAGCAAAAATTATTTTCAAATGTATTTTGTGAAAGTAATTTTCGACATGGTGCAAACTTCAAAAATTACGCAATGGGGCATTCAAAACGAACTCAATAAGGACAATCGTTTGTTTTTTGGAAATGACATTTGTGATTGTGATTAGTGTCTAAATAACTGATAGTTTAATAGTTTTGTATTTAAATGTGTTTAGCTTCACATTTTAAACGTTTTCCCAGAGGAAAGTAATCATGGCAAGCGGTAGGGCACATTTAACAGAAGTTGTTCCTGGACGTCCAGTATCGTTGCAAGATGAAATCAGCCATTCATGTAAATATTTTTGGTTTGGTAGTTTCTTAATTAGATTATAGAACGTAAATTCTTAGATGAAAAAATATACATAAAGCTTTAAAAAGGCTTCTTAAGATGTTCTTGTTTTATAAAGAACAGTTTGATGGGCGTCTCCATAGTTAGACAGTGAGTTCATTAAACACATACATTTCTAAGCCACAATCGAGCAGGTACGCAAATCGAAAGAAAAACAAACCTTCATCGTATTGTTACAGTTTCGATCTAAAACCAAGTTATTTGTCCACAAGTTGGATCTCAAATGTGTATTACTTTTAAATTTAACTGGGGTATATTGTAGGGAGACGAGTCAATCGAATGTTTAAAAGTTGGTATGAATATATCTTATCTTGTATATTACCAAAGGATTACAGAAGAGATTTTATAAGGACCTCTGATATGCAAAACAAAGATTTATGTTGCCTTTCCCAATGGAACTTTATTCCACATTATATTTAAAAATATTTCCTATGTTAATATTGCGTTTATCACGAATCAGGTAGTGCAAGCAACATTAAAAATTTTTAGTCAGTCTACGCTGTTCTTTCTAAGAAGTTTTTGAGCAGTACGTGGTTCGATAATTGGTTTGCTAATTTGATTTTTGTAATGAAAATCTGCGGTATAACCAAAACCTATGATAAGATTTTGAAGTTATCTTATTAAACCATCGATATCTCAACTAATTTATACCAGTAGTCGGAAGTGGAAGAAATTTTACTCTCAATTTCAATGGTTGCCACAAGCCACACGTAAACTGACTCATGGTAACAGTGGAAGTGCGAGTTATTACAAATAACTTCTTTTAAATCAGAAAATGTATAACTTTTGATAACGGACTTGCTAAATGAAATAAGGTTCAGTCACAGTCATGCCTCAAAACAGGTGTCTAGTTCCCTTACTTTTAACGAGAGAGATGCATTTTTATGACATTATTAAGCTGTCACTAAAAGGGTGAACCTCATAACTTCTGAAGAAAAAAATGCGGATCTGATATTTGTTAAGAAATCTGAACAAATGCTCTATTTGAACATACCGTCGCCGTCTTTTGCTTTGAAGTCCGTGTTTAATGATTTGCATAATTTTTTGACATGTTTGCTCATATGCACGTTTTATGCTGCAAGCGTTACTTACTGCTAAAAGGTGATAATGAATACCTTCTAAATTCCACATTTCTCGTGATAAGCTCAGCAATAAATTAATTCCTATGCATATGCGGTACACGCATTGAATAATATATATAGAAGTTGGGGCGTTTATTGGAAAACGTGTAATAAATTTGGAGGAAGCAAACATAAAAAACTTTCTCAAAAAAATTCGTCTCTAATCGAAGCTTTAATTGACTTGCGAATTTCCCCTCTAGGAATTTTTGATAAACAATGTCATTTTTATTCCTTGACGAGTACAGTGAAAGGCATATGTATTTCTGTAGTATAACTCATAAAAACAAATGATCACAAAAGTGTAATAGAGCATTATGTACATGTGTACAAATCACACCTACAAAACACCTTGTGCTTTTGTCTTTGTGGCAATCAAGTAAATTGGGGAAAATGACGGAAAAAGAATATCATTTGTAAGCTATTCTACATGTATACATATGCCACAGTATAAATATATGTTTTAGTAGTTTTTCATCATATTTATCTCCACAGCTTTGATTTTTCGATTATGTGGAGCTGTCTGGTTGCCGCTGGCCACATCATTTACCTTTTAAGAAGGGATTAAATTTTAATATTATTTATTATGTCAATATAGATATGTATTACATTTCCTCTTACACAATTCTACCTTCACACGTCCATAGTAACGGCTGTGTAAACTGTCTTTCAGTCTTTCATTTTGCGGGTGCAATGAAAAAACTAAAAGTCAGGAGTATATTCATTCATCCCTTTTCAGTTCACGAGATTGCCTCACCTCGCTCTCCATTACTATTATCCACTACCATCATTTGGTACAATTATTTCATACCTAATGTATACTTCTATTCTCGCCACGGTTCATTGTCTTTACATTAATATATGACACAAGCCCACCGTTGGAGTGGACAAAGAAAAAGTCTTTTCATCAAGTATTGATTGGTATTCCCCATTTATGAAATAAAAAACATAAAAAATCAGCAGCCTACTACTTTATCTTATTATATTATGATGCATGATATAGCAAACACACGACCGTAATTATTTTATAGCCAGGTAAACTTCCATTAATCCACTAAAAACTCGAGGTTAGTTGACTTACTTCTTTTGTAATCTAATTTCCTTTTGTGCTGCCTAAAAACAAAGTTCTAGCGTTTCCTGTCAGTTTTATATGCATGCAAGTAATCATCATTCAGATCCGACTACGAGTCAGTTGATATGGTGGTGGTGTGCCTGATGAGGTGATGACAAGAAAGGATAAGTTGTTGGAGTTATTATGTAGTTTGGCAATTACTGCTGTTTGACAAGTGATCAAGTACATTTTTTCTCATGTAAACCTACCCTCGTCATTCATTCATTATTAGTAAGAAGCGCATAGCCGGACCACAAAGACAGACAGTTGAGGACAACTAACAATGTTTGCCGATACCGATCAGAGTGATCTGCCTCAAAATACTTTTCACTTAAATGTACCTACTGCTGAGACTTTATAAAAAAATCCTCAGTCCGTTTTACTCGAGTTTGCTCTCTGCTGTCACTCAAAAATTATTTGAAATGTAGAACATAATATGAAAGTTTCAAAGTGAATAGAAAACATACATGCACGTAAATGCACTTGTTATTTGCATGCAGGTATGTTGCAATAGCCACAGATTTGAGAGGATTTAGAAGGGAGGATTAATCAAGATTTAGAGTAAATTCATGACCACAACGAATTTCATAGAAAGGAAAAACGCTGCACGTTTTTTGGTAAAACATTGCATTGCCGTCCATTGATTCATTTCTTGAATAGCAATATTCTTTTTTATTTTGTAAACTGAAAAATTAGCCGAGGGGAGTTGTGTGTATTTTGAGGTTTTTAACTAGCTTTTTTGTAGTAAACAAAGAATCTTTTATGCGTCCATTCTCTCAATAAAATTCAGTTTTTTACTGATGGACATTGCATAATTCAATTATCTTGCGATAATACATACACACTTATGCATGTCAGGTGCACACAACAAAGGTGGTATTGTATGCGTAATTTTTGGTATGGTAAATCCAAAGTCTGAAGTTTGCATGAGACACAAGAAAACCCCTACGAAAGCAAATCAACTAATTTAATACTCCTATTTGAAAACTTGGATGATTAGAAATGTAACCTTCCAACGAAATAAAGCACTTCGATTCGGCCAGCATATAGTTTTAATAGCCTTGTATTATTGATACCGATATATAATTACATTGATACTACTCTTGCATTTGGATTATAATTCACTCCGATCATAAACGTACTCTAATAATATCATATAGGCATAGGTAGTAATATTGCGGTTGTTCTTTCAAAAGTACTTTGAGTTAAATTATAGTTTAGATCGTCGTTGATTATTGATGGATGTAAACAGATAATTATTCATATGACAAATACGTAATAATAAAAGATTTACGAGCTGCTGATTGCTTGCATAAAAGTGTTGTACCGTTTTACCAAATAAACTATTTTACAATATATTCATTGTAAACTATGTGCAAATGTGTAACAATTCCTTGTTTTTTATGTGAATAGGTCGTGAGGAGTTTTCAGGACTTGATAATGATGCTCTGGATTTTAGTCAGCTTGAAGACTTTATTGCGAGTGAGACGGATGCCAATGGAAGGTGAGAAATTTTTCGGTAAATTATTGAATTGACGCTACTTTGAGATATAATGTAACACATGGACATACTTGTGTTGGTAGTTATTTTGCGGACACATTGGCAAACAGCGAAGCTTCGAAACACACCTCAGCCCAACAAACTGCACAGGCAAATAGGGATAGAATTTTAGTCATCACTACAACGTCCGTCTCTCAAAATGAACCAACAATATACGTTGGAGCGAAGCCAGGTACCACGGGTACTGCTTCAAGGCCTACTACGTATCCAGGCGGGTCATTACCGTAAGTTGACCTTATTTTGTTTAAAATCGTTTTTGAATTTGCAAAGCTTTGTGAACTGGTTGAAAATCTGTCAGATTAATGCTGAGGATATCCTTATCGAATCCTTATCCTTATATTATCGAATTCTCGATTATTACAAGGCTCTTTATATTTGTAGGCACAATCTCCCGGACAGTCCACCAGATTCCGGATCAGAACCACCGTATTCACCAACCGATCCCGGCTCCAGATCACCGAGTAAGTACTTTGCTGGAGTTGTAGACGTAGGTAAAAATTTAGGTAGAAAGCCGGTACTGATTTTTAAATGCACAGATCATAAAGGAAACGTGAACGGCAGAAGGAACCTCCATGACCTGCTTGTACACCCAATATACACAGCCCCACAACAGCATGGCGGCACTACTGCAGCCACAATTATTCCCATCATACAGCATGACCTTCAGTCACTTGGTTCACCCTTACCACATATTGCTCCAATTCATGTTCCACCCTTGATTCCGATCTCTCCAACCACAGCCGGAACCTCGGTGGAGTCCCCTGCTGGGAATCCAACGTTGACGACACTAGACGGAAGCCATGCACATGTTCCCGGGGAGTCATCTCAGTCACCACCTGGAGGACCATCATCGTCTCAGTCAGCTACAGTTCAACAACAACCGTCGCAAACACAGGCTCCACATCAGGGGGAAGCTCTTGTTCCATATTATACTCAACTCACACCAATTCATTCTGCACATACGACGAGTATTGAAACAACGGCAACGGTTACAGTTTCAACGCCAACAAGTAGAGGTGGGCGAAAGCGCAAATCATCGGGCTCTGGCTCTGCAACAAATGGGAAAGTGGTTCATGTCAAACAAGAGCCAGGTACTAGCATTTATAAATTTGATTTTTCCAACTTATATTTCATTTACGTAAGCCTTATTGGATTCTAGCAAGTGGATTGTATTCATATTCATTTTTACTGTTATACAGGATTTTCTGCTGAAATGTCACCATCCGACTCTAACTGTTCGAATAATAATAGCACAAATGGAAACGGGAATGTTCAAATGGATGACGACTACGGGTTTGACTTTTCTGGGGATCCTTCAATGTTTCTAGATTCTAACTACCAATGCATAAAATTCCAACCATTTCAAGAGAGCAATTGGCACACATTGTCAGACGAATCATTTAAAGAGCTGTGAGTACCTTTAGTTATGGTTTTGATGTTTGCTTAACATAATGAGTTACATTAAATTGATATAACCCTGTGTATGTAGGATAATCCCATACTATAAAGTTGATGCTGACAAGGGCTTTAATTTTTCAAATTCGGATGATGCATTTGTTTGCCAAAAGAAAAACCATTTTCAGGTATGACCTTTACGTTCTCTTTTGTTGATAGAACAGATTATGCCATGGGAAACAAAGCCCAATATGAAAATTTGCTGTGCTGAATTAAAACGTAACTTTTTCCTTCATTTTCTTTTACAGATCACTTGTCATGCTAGAATTCCAGGGGATCCTAAATATGTGAAAACAGCAGACGGCTATAAACCAGTTGAGAATTTTTATATTCATTTTTACGGAGTCAAGGTAGAATCTCCTAATCAAATGATTAAAATCGAGCAGTCTCAAAGTGACAGAAGCAAGAAACCTTTCCACCCTGTACTGTAAGTGACTACATTGCAAATTATGGCTTAATCATTGCACAAAGCATATAACCCAATAAATAACACATTGTAATTGATAACGACAGCATGGATCTCGGTGGAGATCAGATAGCAAAAATCACTGTTGGTCGCCTACACTTCAATGAAACCACATCCAATAATATGAGGAAAAAGGGGAAACCAAATCCAGATCAGAGGTACTTTTACTTGGTTGTCAGTCTCAATGCTCATTGCACAGATGGAGAAATTTATCAAATCATAGCTCATGCCTCTCAGAGAATTATCGTGAGAGTAAGTGAACCCCAATTTAAATTTTGCATACAAATAACGTATAGTACATTTTGATTAATTAATATTTTAAAATAATATATAGGTATTTTTTTGTTACAAATAAAAGTGAAATGCTTGCATACTGTTTGCAGTTCTAGAAAAGTTAAATATGTATGTAATATTCAACGTCTTTTATGTAGGAGCGAATTTTCATGGAAAATATTGGAGCAGTAAAGGAGCTGTGCAAAGTGACTGGAAAACTGGAAACTCGTATTGATCAGTTGGAAAAGATCACTCAGATACAGCGCACAGAGTGCCATTCAAGTTCTTACACAGGTAAGCTACGTTATAATTATAACTATTTCCTTACTGTTTAGTTGTGCAGATACACAGCAGATTTTAACCTTGTATTTTTTTGCTTTTCATGAAACAAAGATTCACTCCGGAAGAGAAGACCGAGAACGGACTCGCGCATAAGAGGAGTTTCAGAACTGCTCTGTTCGAACCGTTGCGTTCAGATGTTGATAGTTGTGCTCGTATTAATTATGGCATTTTGGTAAGTTATACTAGAAATCTGTTAGTTGAAAATGCAACTTCATAATGTTGAAAATCTAATTTTTATTGTTACTTTGCTTTCTAGTTTGGTAGCCATGGCTACTCTGTATATATTGGAGTATCACAAAAGATCTTCGTTTGAATATTATCACAATACTCGACACTTGTTCAATACTTCACATGCGTACATAAATCATCCCGGTTCTCCATATATGAACGAAGTTTTTCCAAACTCACATTTACGTCCTGATCAATCGTCTCTCCAATCTAATAATCATTTTCATTCTGTATCTCCACCACACTCATATCCTCAATCTGTAAAGCCATCTAAAGGTCCAGGGAAATCGGGGACGCCGAGTATTGTTAAGAATGTGTTGTATTCGCCACCTCAGCCCGTTGTGAAACCTCGTGTGTTGGGAAGACCTGATCAATGTCCAGCAACTGTAGCTTACTCTAATTCTCATTCTCCTTGCAAGGTAGCATGTTTTATCATGTAATTTTATGGCTTCCTACAAGAATGCTACATAGATATTGTTCTTTGTTTAGCCATATTGCTGTCCTGGGACAAATTTGGAGGAAGCTCCACAAGATTATTCAGATATTGAAAGAAGAAACCATGTATCTGTCACTGGAGGAGCCTTTTCCTTCCAGCAGAGATCTCCATTGAGTGTAGCAACGGATGCCAATAACAGTAGTAACAGCACAGTTGACACTGTTTCTGCTTCAGCTGTAAGTTCATAGCAATCAACATAGGTATAAAGAAAATCCTGCATTCATTCTAATATTTGTAAATCCAATATCTTTTTAGGCTAATAACGCTGTGAACAAGAATGGCTTGGAATACAAACGACGTCGCAGACGCCAAGTTCACAGAGACAGTGAGGACCTCATTATAGTCTTTTATATATGCTGTGTTTTACAATGAAAACTCTAATGTGATTTTTATGTTTTATTTCCAGCTCCAAAACTGATAACTGTGCCATCTATTCGAATAATGTCAAATAACATAAACCAAACTTTGGATTCTTCATACTGCATGATGAACTCTAAAGGATACCATGACTGCGTTTCTACCGAAAATAGATATTTTTCCGGGGTCAACCTAACTTATCACGTTCCTCTTAGCAAGTATTGGGACGAACTCAACCTTTCTTTAATGTTTAAGTAAGTTTCACATCGAATTTTAGAAATTTTCTTCTATTACTACTACCAGTAGGAAGTACTAACTCGACTCATTTATCCACAGCTTCTCTTCGAAGTTCGAGATTTCTAAACCTCAGGTTTGTGATGAGTTCCAATCCCATCCAGATTGTAGAATGACTAATTCTGTTGCAAGTAAGGAAGCTCCAGATGACACTAGTCCAAGGAGCAGTGAGAATACACATGTAATTGAAGTGGCTGGAAACAATGTGTTTTCTATCACTTTGCATGTTGGAACAAGCCCATATTCAAGGTTCAATGTGAGATTTTCGCCAAATCTTGAAGATTATGAGGTAAATGCGTTAGCTAGTATTACACTTGATCTATATCCATGGAAAGATTTTTGTTAAATGTTTTAACTATCATAAAATTGCAGAACATTTGCTTATTGGAAGATGCCACATCCAAATTCTTTGAATTTAATTTCCATTTCTACCGTGTATGTGATGAATGAATTGATAGGATGCTGAGACCGATGATCAATCTTCAACAAACTCACTTCTTAGCTTTGTCAAATACAACGACTAGATTGAATTTGGATTGAATGTGTTTTAAAAGCAATACGTAAAAACTCCTTAGTGTATGTAGTTTAAGTATGTACATATATGTATAGCATGCCGAAGTATTCTTGTTCCTGCGTTGTAAATCTTATAACAAAAAAAAAACAAAGTTAAAGAATCTCGCTGCATAAGGCGCAGTAAATTAGCATAAAATTATCACTTAATGTACACAATTGTATAAAATGTGTAAAATGTGTATAGTTATGTACTTTGAATTGTAGAAACTCTATAGTGATTCGAAAAATGCTTTATTGATTCTGTGAATATTTCCGCGTCTTGTAAAATAGTATAGTTAAAACTTAAGAATGTAAAGTTATATATAAGTAATCAATTACTCCGACAGCTTAAAAAAGTAGTTCCGTCCTTTCTAGCCGTCCATGGAGCTAAGGACAAAAATCGCATGTCGTTCAGAGCAAGTCTGAAGCAGTTTGGAAATAGTATGAACGTCAACTATGTATTTAAATTGTACATAATATTAATTAATGTAAAACGATAGACTTAAGGTAACCAGAATAATTCTTAAGCCATAAACTCATAGAATCTCAGAAGTGACTTATCACTAATATAATATATATCAGTTTGTAGCAATTCGTATTTTATGAATTGCTTCTTTTATCAACAACGCGTCCCGCACCGTTTTTCCTCAGTTATGTTCTTAATTGCAAGGTTTCCTCTCTCTGTTTAACTCTATATCATTTAAACAAAGAATTTAAATAATTGCCCTATTGGAAAGCTATCATTGTTAATAGGGGCATATTATTTTGAGAACATTTATTACCTCCCTTGCAATAAAACTACGTTAGTACTACTAATACGTCGCAAGATTTCAGTATTTAGATGCAGGTATGTTTAACTCTACATGTTTGCATTGAATTAATACGTATTAGAAAAACAGTAGACAAAGCAGGAAAATAGGAAATAAAAATGTAATGGAAAATATTCATAAATATTTTGATAGATATGTTAACGTTCAAACATAGACAGTTGCGGTCGCATAATTTTATAAAGTTTAATGTGCTGTTTTAATTGACACCATTATTATTTAAAATGAGGACGAATCATTTTTATGATGTTGTAGCTTTCATTGTTTCATACCTTAATCTTTGGCTTTCGATAGACTTATGTGCAATGCATATATGATGGTGATGATTCTGATTTATTTTTAGATTAAGAAAAACCCCAAATGGGAGTAAAGTACTTATTACATGTTAAATGTAATACGTAATTATAAATTAAGCTGAACATATTATGTGATTTATTTTGCTCTTTTCACAATGCGTACAAAACACAAATATATAAATCATAAAGATGCGCGTGTCAAAACGCTCATCATGATCAACCTATTTTCAAGCCGTTATTATAGTAAGAGTAAAGATTAGCGAAGAGTTATTGTGCATTGTCTTATGTAATTTTTAAGAAAAAACCAGCTACATACTTCAAGACAGCGTTTAGCGAAGTTCTTCGGACAGACGTTATGTTATACAAGGTACATGTATTTATTTCCGTTTAATTCAATACATGTTCCTTTTAAGTTATGTCACTCCGAGTAACATAGTTTTACAAATACTGTAATTTAGCAAAAAAAAAATATGCACTCTATAATATTCGGTATGAAATCTTGTTCTTAAAAAAAGGTGTGGAGGAACAATGCGATTGGAGTTTGGTTAGCATTACTATAACAGTTCAGATGTCAAATTTCTTATGAATGGAAACATAAATGTGTAGTTATGATGACGATATGGCAATTACGGTTAAAGATTATAATGTGAAGATAAATATATTCGAATAAAGCGATATATATATGATAATGTTATCATTATATAATGGTGTTCTGGATCAGTCTGAATTTAATAACTTTGGTCTATTGTAAATCGCATAATATCATTGCATAGTATGTGCATAAACAAAGTTCATTGCACCGCACCGTCTGTATAACTTCCATATTTACAAACATTAATACAAATACAAATTCTTAAATCGCACTGATAAAAACATTACAACGCAGATATTTTTCTCAGATCATTTGATTGTTGACGTAGTAGCTCCAAAAAAATCAGAGGAGAATACATCAAACTTCCTTTTTCAATTACAGTTGCAGTCCAACTGCGAAAAAGAAAGATAGTTTATGTTAGCTACAGCTTAACTATGATTTTAAGCATATAAATGCTTCGAATGTCAATATATGCATGTAAGACATAAATTAGCCCATGTATCCCAACAATCTGCACAAACACAACAGACAAGATGTACGGACCTCCGCTCTTCGTAAACGTTACGATAGAAGCCAACGCAATGCTTTCAACCCATACATAGAAACTTTCCTTCTAAAATCTATACATTCTTCATTTAACACTACCTCATCCTTCAATTTACTCTGTATCTAAATCTATCTGTACTGAAATACCAATTTGTGGACATGAGAAAAGGAGGAACCAAATACTTCCGGGAAATGTTACATCTCCGAGAATGCCTGTCTAGGATTAGAGCACAGAGGTGTTTGGACAAGATCGTAAGCGAACAAGGATTTGCTTTTATCAGAATTGCCCACTGGCACCGATGGAATTGGACCAAATAACTATAATTGAATGCCCTGTCTCCAAAATTCAAATAAAAATGTCCTTTACACATGCACTTCTATGGATGTACAAAACTACGTATACAGATTATTTAGCTTAGCATTAGATTATTCGCCTCCAAAGCCCTTGTATTTTATTTTGTATGCAAAAAAGGTCGTTCGTTCTGACAGTATCAGTTGAATGGCAGGTTGATGGAGGAAGTCATGTATATAAAGAAAATTACAAATTGTTTACTTTGGCTACGTTGTTCTTTGTAGTTAAATGTTTCCAGCAAATCCGCTTTTTATCCAAAGTTATTTATTATGTGGAATCGGAATCGTTGGTTTCAGATCTGTGACCTAAGTTTTGCATCAGCAGTTGAATTTAATTCGAAATGGCAGCTTTGTACACTTATATCATTATCACCATTGTCATCTTGGCTCATATTACAGTCACACTATAGTAAGTAGTTATACATATGTACATACACCCCCAGAAGTGTACCACCAAGCGATTACTTTTTGAAGGTCATGCATTAAATAGTCATCCATGATGAAAGCGTCGAAGGTTGAACCATTCCTGGTTGCAATCTTTTTATCTCTATCTCTAGAGATGCGAAAGCATACGTACGGAATTAACGCAAAAATAACAAACATGTTTTTACTTTCCTCAAATATCCTGTAACTTTTAACTCTAAAAGTTGTGACAAACATACAAACACTTGAATGTTCTGCAAAAACGCTGTTACGGACTCATTCAGCAAATAGACGCAACATTACCACCACTCTTTCATCTTTGTTATTTGCATGTTGTTATTTATTTATAATTTCATAAAAGTTATATTTTGATTGTGTATCGTATACGTACACCTGTTTCACACATAATGGAATCGTGCATGGATGGCGTAGGAGACTTTTATTTACAGCTCATTATTCGCGTCAAATTTATTCACAAAGTTAATCAGAATTCTAAATATTTTAGTTGATTCGCAGTAAATACAAAATAAAATTTCAAGAGAAGGATTTAAACACTAAAGAGAACTATACAATATTTTTAGAACTGCATAGCCATTAGTTACGTATGCAATTTTTTCTGAAATAAATGTAGGCCTTTAAAAAGCATTAAAACTAATCTAAAATTCCAACTGCTTAACGTTTGGCTAGTTCATGAATGAGTTTATATAAAATGCGTCTCTACACTCTTCTTCTTACACGATACAAAATACAAAACATACACACGGTAGATATATATATTTAATTCATTCATTACTAATCGATAGCCAGATACGGTTGAAACCGAAAATTGTGTTATGGAAAAATTATGATATTGTGACATTGTAAAATCGAATTAATTAATGATTTTAAATGTATTAATTACTTACCATTTGTATTGTTAAAAGTAGGGCTTTATGAAGTAGACGCAAAAATGAAAAATTGAGACAAGTATTCAAGCATATGGTCGTTGGTATGGTCAAATTTTGCAACTTATCGTAAATGTTTAATAGGTTGTAAATGTATACATAATTACTGTACGATATTTCGCATGTTTGGTTTTCTTCTTATGATATACATTTAAACGATATTTCGTATGGTAAACATATGTCATGTTCAGATAAAATCAATTAAAATTAAATGAGCCAAGATGTCTGAAACTATGTTTTGGCATTACTGAAGAAATGAGGAATGTGCACAACACGCCTGAACATTTTGCCATTGAACTTTTAATGTATGTCAAACCATTGATTTCCTAGCGTTGCTACCTTATTGTTGTCGTAGGTTTGACTGTCACGTCTTAATTATGCAAAAGTTGGAATAAAAAACCCGGAGAAGGTTTTGCTTTTCACAATTTAGAACATACAAAATTTAGGATCGTATTAGCCAAAGGAAATACTTGTTTGTCAGTATTAAGTTGAGTTTACATTTTCACTAATCTAAATATGTACTTTATGAGAAATATGTAGTTACCACAAAGATGTAGGCCATGCAAACTCGCACTCAATATATTTTCAATCCTACCAGATCATGGATCCCGATACACTCCTCACACGTTAGCAAACTTTTATTTTGCGTCTTACATCTATCTAGTAGGAGGATTGACGAGTAAATAAAGTATTGGTTTACTGATAGCAAGAAAGCATGAAAGTAGTTGTCTATGCCTGTCTTATTTTGATAAAATCATGAAAAATTTGTGCATTTCTCTTCATTAATATTTTATACGACAATTTGCACAATATAAACCGAGAAAGAAATGACTGGTCTGGTTTGAAATAAAAACCGGTAATGTAGAGCAATAATGATGTTTGATGTAGAGCAATATGAAGCAATATATATTACATTACATCTTTTCCTGGTCTCGATCTGTATCTAATGAGTTCTGAGTGCAAGAGAGGAGAAAGACAGAATAATATACGCAGTACGGGGTACATCTGTTTACAGGCAGGGATGAGTAAAAGTGTGGAGGTGTGACGAAAGTAATGATGCTGCACTACTTCGCAAATCCACAGAACTGAGATGAGTTTCCATATGACAGCTATGTGACGATATAAAACCAATCTTATGTGCATAGAAATATATGCATCGGCAATAAAAACATCGGAACACTTACAGTTACACGTTTGTGTCACAGTCAGTCTGGGTTCATGAAACTGTTCGACACTAGTATTCAGTTCTGAATTTATGTAAGCCCAACATTAATTTATAGGTTTGAGCCAAAGCAAAAGATTATTCCGTAGCTGAAATATTCAGCGTAGGTATGCTTTTTGTCTGTTTGTCTGTCTGTCTGTCCGTCTGTCCTTATATGCTAAGGCTTTGAAACCGCTAGACCGATTTGGTCCAAATTTGGGGTGAAGGTACCTTAGGGACAGGGCAAGACACCAGCCTACTTTGTGGTCAATCGGTCCACAGGGGGCGGGGTGGGGGTCACAGAAAGGTCACATGCTTTTTATACGGCAAATTTTTATTGTAGATTCTGATAGAACACCACAGGTTGATCATTTTTGCTTCAGGGACCATGTGTCAGATTCGATTACTATAGCCTGTGGGGGGTCAAATGTGCATATGTATGTAAGTGCATACATGTGTATGGAAAAGCACGTAAGTCTTTATATTAATTCATGTCATCATGTGCATAAATTTTGTTGTTGACTACTTCAGCTACGGTACTTCCATCGTGTTGGCACTACTAGTTTTATATATTTTCTATAACTAATTTTTAAAATAACCAAATTTGTAATCTGATTTTACCCTATTAAACCATGAATTTGTGTTCGTGGAATATAATTTTATATCCTGAGCCCAGACTGACAGTACAATTAGTTACTTTCACAAACAAATAAAATCTTATTTTGGATCCTACTACATATTTTGTATTACGGATGTAAACAGCACCTACGCTACATGCCTCTGGACGGATTGATTCTTCACGTTTATCTGCAGTAAAAGCCATGTGTTTCCAAAGCAGAGTAAAATCCCATAAGAATATAATTCTGACTAACAGGATATAGGCGAATTGCGATATTTGTCTGTTGGTCTGTTCGTTGGAATCTAGAATCAAAAAATAGATTTCATTCAGAAAGAAGATATGAGAATAAAAATTTTTGAACAAAAATCTTTCGCAATCCCGTCAACTGATCCAGTTATAAAAGGAGTACGAACCATGTGCAACATGCATATATCACGACACGACAAAAAAAACTTTAAGCCGTTAAATACTATTAACAGTAAATGCCGACCATTAGTACTCATCTTTGACCTTATCTAACTAAAATATTCGTGAGCCATTGCAGATATATTTTTTTTAAACTGAAACTATTCAGACAAATTCAGCAATTCTGTCAAGGGATTCGATTTTTTTGGTATATAAGGACCCTAAGTTATATGTTGTATGCAAAAGTTACGAAGATATAAAAATTATGAAATTGTTACGATCGGTAACAGTAAGTTTTGATTATAGTTTTTGTAAAAGCTTACTTCTGAAGAAAAAGGGTGGAAAAAGTAGATTTCGTTGTTGATTTGTGCCAAAATAATGATTTAAAAACTTTCATTAGTCTTAGAGTGACTTCAAAATCTGACAACGGATTGGTTGGGGTCTATTTTGGGACCGATTGACTTCGATGAGAGCAATCCAATAGTGGTGGTCTCGGGTCTTAAATATGACCCGTCTATCCCTCAAGGGGACCGAAAACCAAACA
>JAHZNG010001747.1:0-38321 GCA_027744375.1 Orchesellides sinensis | reverse complement strand
GGATTTACTATGTTAAGTGAAAACAATCGATTGGGATTTTATGAATAAATCGAACGCATTCGGGACTGTGGTTGTTATTTTCAACTTTTTCAGGTATTTTTACCCTAAGTAAAGAAAATTTTAGAAAAATTCGTAGGGGACAATCCGTGTATAGAACTTGTTAGTGTATAGCAGTATAACAATGGAGACACATTGTTTAGATTATTATTCCCCCTCCACCCCAAGCATGGTATTATGGTGTTTGTCAGACAACGCCAGTCTGAATCTTTGTTTGGGTGCTTCAGAGAAAGAATTTCTCTCTGTCATCAATAAAATAAATATACTTGCCTGGAGTCTCCACTTAATTCTCACGCAGTGCTTGAATTTGATATAACGTAGATGTACTATACTAGGTTTGCTGGGAAGAGGTGTAATAGAGAATTGGAATTTCTCTGTAAAAATGGGTTGCTTTCACTGAGAAACTGATTTTTGGTACTCATCGTGTGTAGAATGAAATCTAACAGAAAAAAATTGTAAAGGATTTTATACAGACAGAAGAAAGACTATTGGTGGGCTCATCCTCTTTTTGTAACAAAATCATACTGTCAATCAGAGTATATCTGAGATATTATTGTGAAGCCTTCGATGTCCATTTTTCTATTTTTGTAGCCTTTGAAGTCAGGGAATTAGAAATTGGAGTTGGTTTGGCGTGTTTTTCAACCTTTCTGCGATTTTCTTTTTACTTGATATCTCTATCCAATTATTGTTGTTTTTTCTTCTTTGGTTGACTATCATTTTACTCTCGGAGAGACGATTCCTTGGAATAAATGACTCGACTTGTATTAAGTTTTAGATTTCCAATAATGCCTTGTGTTAGTCTGATTCGTTAAAAAACTTAACGTAGATAGGTGTAGGAACAATAGATAGAATAAGCAATGACAAATTGTGATTAAAATTTGCTTTTATACATCGGATGGGCATTCCTACGCGGTAAAAGAAACGTCAAGGATTCAGATAGGAATATATTCCACATACAGGTAAATGCCCTGATTTTATAGAGTGGTGATTAGTGATCAAAAGATTGGGTCAAAGTAAATACGCAGCGGCTACCCATAAGATATGAAAGTCTCTATCATTGAGCAGTTGGTCATATAAACTTTGCCCACGTATCAGTCACAACGATAGGAAGCCTATTTGCTTTCCTTGTCATAGTCCATATCAAATTAAAAAGGTAATAACTGTAAGCGATCCAAACACATAATTCTTATAAGGATATACACACACCTACATAAAACCCTCGTAATTCATAATACTATCCATCTGAAACTATCACGCATGTAGAAATCGCATTTGCACATGTTTGTACGGGATTTGTCAAGAAGTATAAAATGTAAAAAAATAAGTAAGCTAGACTTTCTCCAAGGCCGTCATTGAAAGGGATGATGTCGTGGATAAACCACGCAAGAACAAGTGATCAAATCACACGGCCCAGTGATATTTAATCCTTTCATTTTCGTTCTGTCATTTACTTTCTTAAGCTTTTTTTTACAAAGCAGCTCACCTCTCTCTCTCTCTCTCTCTCTGTTTAACACATTTAATACTGCCTTCCAGTTTATTTTTTCATCGTGGACAAAAAGAGTTTGTAAAAGATGGGTGATGATGAGATTATGATGATAGGACGTTTTTAATGTACATATAAGTTGGTGTTGTGTATTTTATACATGCTTAAAGTGAGAATAGAAAAGAAGAGATCAAAAGGAGCTAGAAAATATGGACTTGAAAGGTTTTAGGTTGCTCCGCCGGAAAAATATTAATGTGCATTCGGATTCAGACACTAAATATTACTCTCGATTCAGTCTACTGTGTGGGTTTCATTCTACACGTGTGTATATGTATTATAGCTGAAAGTATGCCAAAAAGTAAAATAAATACTTGAATAATAGGTGATAGGGTGTCAGGTATATATATTTTTATTGTTGATCCTGGGATTAGCGAAGTGTGCAAGATATATTGTGGTGAAAATGCAATAAAAAACTGTGGGAACTAGCTATAGCCACCAAATAGTGAACACCAGGTATTGATTTTTTGAGGTTGGGTGAAGGTGTTAAATGACAAGCTATGACTATAACTGTACTTATCTTTGTCTTTATGCTCATTAAATACTGCCGTTTAATCACGTTTGCTCAATTCTTTGGAGATTTTTGCTTAACATGAACTTTGACTAAAACTAGTCGGACAATAAATCACGATATCTGAAATGAAACTTATTTCGACTCTTAGTTAATTGACGTAATGCACTGATACAAGAAGAAACCAAATTACCTCTAGTAAGTACATCACCGCGCTGTCTTTGCAAATCGGTCCAGTGTTGTAGTCCAGTATCGGACATATATATACGACAGGAAAATGCTGACGGTTGCAGTTGACATTTTATAAATACATATATTACAATAGCATCAAAGATTTTATGTTTTATCCTACACTGTTGACTGTCTTGGGATGTTTATTTTTCTTATTTATAATCTTCGTCAGTTGCATAATGTCAAATGCCAAAACTAATTTACTGGCTATTGCCAAATTCCTTGGCTTTTCAAGTCCTTGGTTAACGTATAACTCATAGGTTTAGGTACTTCTTAATATGTATGTTTACTTTCGGGGCTTGATTTGCGTACCAAGTCACAATGTTTCTGACACATTCAATAAATCATTTTATCCCACCATTTAAAAACTGACGTTCCATAATTAAAGATTTAGAAAGATTTTAAAATAGTTTATCCAGTTGTATGAATGCACACATATAAATAAATATTACAAGATTAACAGTTTAAAAAAATAAAGTGGACATTTCAAGCTGAGCATAACAAAATTCATTCGTAGAAGAGTATCCCCACATACCCTGCATTTCTGCAAGAAGCAACTTCATTTCTGGGTGATGGCTGATGCTGGCAAATTAATTTTTCTGAAATCTACCGTAACAATTAGGGGAACGCCAACGCCTGCCTTATTAGATCTCCTGGGAATATTAAAAGCTTGCTCAACCAAAATTAACTCCATTTTGTAAAGCTTTACTTTGAAATCGAATTTTTTTTTCTGAAAAAAAGACATGAGTCTAGACATGGGACGCGAGATTAAAATCATAATTACGTTTTCGAATTCAATAAAACTTGATTATGCCATAAGTAAGTTGCATATTATGTGTTTTACCGTGATATTTTCTTTTCTTGTACGGCTATTTTTGGAGCCTAGCAGATTGACTTTAAAAACACAATTCCAAAGTTTAATTAATTCAAACTTTAATTTCACGTTATATTTCCTGGAATTAGATAATTTGTTACCATTTTAAGGATCTATGTCCTTTGACACACGCTAAATTTCTCAATGTCAACGTTTTGCATATTCTTTGTAATTTGTCTCTCTTTTAAAGCAAACTGATCATTATGTACTCACTGTATTTTTTATTGAAATAAAATGCTGAGTTTTCTGAACCTAACAAATTTCAACTCAAAGCAAAATAATTATATGTGTGTTTATACATGCACGATGCACGATGAATACGTACGCTTCACATATTCTTCAACAAGTACTTGAATTACTTCTAATTGAAATACAGTTTTAATAAAATAAAATTTAAACGCTTTAAAAGCTGCAACAAACAACCATTTAAAAATGCCTGAAAACCGTTAGCATCAATACAATTGATACCTACAATATTTCACTGCCTTAATGCAGCAAATACACTTGGTACATTGTAAAAAACTTGGTTGCAAGCATCAAGTATCCTACACTTAATCATTCTTTTGTTTGTGTGCACTTCTTTAAGATAAAATGGAATTTTTTATTTGCAACAAAAATGAAAAACAACCTGTCCTCTTCAATACCTCATCACACTTCTTGTTTTTTGGCCTTCTACAATATGTACCTATTGGCTTAGCTTGCATGTTATCATGAAGTATCTTCATCACCGTCATTGAGCCAAAAGCTTTACTTTACATCTTTCTACTCCAAGTTTCACTCAAGAAATTACTACACGCACAACATGTTTTTGACATCCTTCTTCATTTCAAATTCACACAAAAAATAAAAAATAAACTTTATAAGCAATTTACTCCCTTCCTCCTCCACTTCACCGTCTTCCAGTCCATGAGTCAACAACTGTTTCTTAAACATCTCGAAAGAAGGGATGGTTGTTTTAAGAAATATTAAAAATATGCCTGGATAAAACACAAAAATGCATAATGTACTTGTTATGCTCAATGATCAAAGAAACAAGTATCAGGTTTTGACATGAACTACAACTAGCGCTATATTTTTTGAGCTGCCGATGCGTGAGCGTGTTTGTTTTCATGACGCATTTTCTAATAAAGACTGTGGAATGGATGCATGAGTTTTGACTGATGATGCGGACTTAACACTTTTACGAACAGAGAAGTTAAAAATGATGCGAGTGGACATTTGTTGTTTGATGTTATCAATAAAGGGAGTTGACATGACATGACGTGACTATATTTACAGCTCTGATTTGTTTACCAAGCGTGGAAGACACAGTCAATATTTTTTGCTAAAAGTTGACCCATTCGGTGTATGTAGTTTGTTTTCACCCATTTTCATTATTCCAGGAAGAGATTAACTTTCTTCTTGTAACTTCCGCCCATTCATAAACTTCATTTCCTTGTTTTTAGAGGGTAATGAAAATAGAATGTGGTTAGTGTGTTAATCCTTAAAAACTAATTCAACTTTATAACTAAAAATAAAACGTAGAAACAGTTTGTTTACTTTAAAGTGACACAACCTTTATGTGACCTTTATTCAACTTTATTGCACCAGGTGTTTACTAGCAACTCGTAATAGTGCATTTAACCGATTTTGTGCACGGCTATTCAATGGAAGTCATTTTCATCAATTACAAGAATGAAATTAATAGATTCATTGGGCCATTCTTCTGTTCGTCTGATCCTGGTGAAGAAACAGGAAATCCAGTAATGCAATATGGGTATTGATTTATACGCTGGATGGAAAAATCTTTATCTGTTTAAATAGGTATGTTTGTAAATCTCACCAGTTAAATAAAGTAAAATGAAATCTATTTTTGACCTCTGGCTTGGTATATTTGTAATATTAATAGTGTGCTTGTCAGCAGAACATATATAGACTTTTAGGCTAAAAGTAGACTAGATTATGCACTTTGTGTGAATGATAGTGATACTTGTAAACGCTGAAACTAATATTGATTTAAAATGCTTTGTTTAAGTATGCGTGTTGATACCATCAATGTTTTGTCAGATTGTTACGTTCAAGACCGCATCGGACTTTTTCATACTCATTAGCAAAATGAATTTTTTTCCTTTGTTGGAGTTCTCGCATTTGTACATATGCATTTATGTCAAAATCGTGGAGCGATACGGGATGAAGAAGTGTCGTCAGTATTGTTATGAAATATAATACGATTTTTAGTCAACACTATATGTTATATAGACACTTATTATATATTTTGACACTTCACACCTTTTCGTCACTTTTCCAACAAACAAGTAAACTTCCTCATGATTACCATCCAAAAATAAGTTAAAAATAAAAGGATGATGGTGTGTTTGCAGTTAGCTAAATGAGTTGATGCAAGTTTAATCGGATCACCAAAAGGCCATTGTATTAAATGAAACACAAAAAGTCATACTTCAAATACCACACAATCCGTGATGACGGGCTGACAACAGGGTTGAAGTGATAAATAATATAGCTTATACAGTAAAATTAATGTCGTGTGTGCCTTTAATTTAAAACTTTTTCTTTGCTCCCTTTTTATTTACTTCCTATGCATCAAAGAAAGTTCGCACCAAAAAAAGATGAGAAGCGCACTTAAATTACTACAAGGACGAGTTATACGCAAATAAATGCTATAACTAAGGTGCAGTTGAGAGTTATAACACAAGTCAAAGACTTTTACAAAGACGTGGTTCCTTTTATTCCGCTTTTCTCAACATAGAATGTCTTAGAAACGTGAAAACCCTATGCTTGACAAGCCCGCAGATATCCTTGTTGACTTTTAAAGTGTGAGTTAACCCAACCGCATTAAAAATACATGCATACATTATAACAATGACGGTGGCGATAAAGAGGAACGCCTGCAGGAGCAATAGGAGCAAAATTATCATTCATTCATAAAAAATCAAAAAGTTCGTGCTTTGTAACCCCAAAGTAAAAACTATTTTTTTTCGTTCCTTCTAGCTATCTTCCAGAGCTACCGGAATTGCAACAGTTGTGTGCTATCCGCTTAACAAGAAATATGAGTACCTAATATGATATAGATAAACTAGCATACTGCGCCGTTGTCAGATGAGGAAGTATGGTTTGCATTGTGAGAAGTTGGCTAGCTTCTTTTCATTCTCTTCTGGCATTTTGGAAGAGAAACGTAAATAAAAAGTGTGAAAAGTTCATTGTTTTAAACCTATTTACCATACCTACACACAAGCTTTAAAACTTTCTCCCTTGCACCGTGATAATTAAAATGATGGCTATTGTGTCAAGAACAAAGGAGTTTGTTCTGTGGGAAACTCCTAGATTACTTTGTAATTCAGACTTGAGACGCATTTAATCTATGACTAATGCCATGAACAAGATTGTCTAATAATGTTTTTAGAAAGCCAATGAACTTTAGAGACTGCTAAGCATATCTTAAAATGTGGCATGTGTTTAAATACACACGTTTTGCTTTTCAGGGACAATGAAAGAAACTGGAAAAGTTTGTCACGGCATACAAATTGAGAATTTGACGTGAACGTTTCTGGGGATTTCCAGGAAGCACTTTCTCTATTTGTTGTTTATGTCTTGATAACTTAGCTTATTCCTGTACAACTGTTGACTCTAATGTAGAACTGTTAGTATGATGAGCCCTTGTAACAAATGAGAAAGTTGATGTGTTTGTGTGGGGAAATGAGGGTGTTAAATTTGGTGATAATGATGATGGGAATAAAACCTTTCCATCCTCACCCATTTGATTCTCATATCGTTGCATACTTGATAAAAGGAAAGATGTGAAGAGTTCATATATTTAATGGTAGTCAGTGATAAAATTTATATACACATGTATATATCCCTTAAATGCTTGACGGAAGGAAATATAAGGAGTTCTCAGGAAATTCAACAACATTTCCATTCTAAAACTACTTAAGTGCCTACTTTGGCAGTTTAATTCAAGTAGGCTCTTTCACCAAAACATATTATTTGTCGCTACCTTGAACAAAATTTTGGAAAGCTATATATAAAATGATGTTTGTCAACCACAATAATTGTGAGGCAAGACAGACAGACGTAAATACTTCATAGATGGCTTTTCCCACTGAAATTCTCATTTCCATTTTCTAGTCAGTTGGTTGAAAAGAAGAAGTCATAGGTAATTATTTTGTTACAGCTACATACTACTTACTATATTTATGGTGAAGTGAAAGCAAAAAGTGAGTTGTATGAGGTGTAAAGGAATCTTGTCCGAGACACTTTTTTGGAACAAAGCAACTCTTGATTTTGTTTTACTCGTTTACCCCAGTCAGTCTAATATGGCATTGGCTGCTTTCACCATTGAAAGTTATAAGATTGCAAGTAGTATTCGTTGCCAGATTGGGAAATTTTGTAGGTTTGAATTTTGCTTTTGAGGATGACAAATGACAACCACTTGTAATTTTGTTGTTTAAAGATGCATTACAATTGTAAACATATAATACATATGGGCATATACATGTATGTAGTCGTGACGCTATGCAATATGTTTGAAAAACTTGAATGTTAAACAAAGGTAAAAAAGGATTTTATTTAAATTTTCATGAAATAAATATAAGTATATATCTCTATTCGGTATGTAAAATTAAAGCACGTGTATCCAATTATATGCATATGAATAGAAATTGAATACCTAAAAGTACAAATTTAAATCATTTAAGGTGTATTTTGCTTGTAAACGTTCTCAAATATTAAGACACGGATTTTTATGTGATGTGTCAGATGTGTGCTAATGAGCTGACTAGCTGACACAAAGCGTTTTAGAAATTTGACATCATAAATGACTTTATTTTGTCAGTTGCGTCACGAAAATTTGTCTAATGTGTCTAGCTGGGAGAACTTGCCAAGCAAGAAACTTTGCTGGAGGTCAAAACAGAGAGATACTAGGGGGACCTTGACAATAGTTAAGATATGCACAATATTTCATACGTAGTCTTTAAATGTGACTTCTTCTTTTAACCTTTTCTGCTTCTCAAGCATACGAACATTGCCATCTCCTAAAGGGCCTATATTCTTGTTTGCTTTAAAGCAAGCGGTCTCAAATAAGCTAACCAAGACTAAATAAAAGAAAAGGGTTGTGCTTTATCAAGCTATGTTCGAATACTTCGAATATTAGATGGTAATAAAAGTTACAACTAGTAAGGAAACCAAGAAAATAAATTTTATTTGGATAAAAGAAATTTAATAACAATCTGAAATCTAACAACATCGCAACGAGCACAAGTCACGACAACATTGTTAAAGTTATTCACTTTCACTTTATTTATCCCAGGAATTTAATATGTGAAATTTTTAGCAGCAAATGTACATGGAAAGCATATTTCAATAACGGTACCTGTGTGTCACCGATTTTATAGATGACAGGAATTCTATTAAGTGGTAATTGAACAAAGGTTGTGACGACGAAAGTTATTGGTACAAGGTATTCGCTGAAATTGAGTTTTAAATTAATCCAAAGCTTTACGCAAAAAATCTCAAGAAAGTCTGGAACGATCCAGCCAAAAATGTAATCGGTTCCGTTATGAGGGGTAAACTTCAGTTTTGGCTATTCAGCTAAACACGTGCATATTATGTATGATACGAGGCTTTCATTTTGCGACTGAAGTGCTTACTAGACTTGAATTCAATATGTCACGGTAGACATAACATTAAACATATATTGGTACCAATTTCGTATTTAGACGAATTACAACAAACAATGAGCAACAACTTTAACGTAAGTATTTGTAATTTACCTGGAAGTAAAGCGAATCGATATATATATTGATTCTTATATTTATATATGTTAATTTTAAGTTATGCAAATGCTTATCAAATTATAACTATTACGCAATATCTGTAATAAAACTGGAAGTCGCCCTTTCATCGGGAATAATATTACCGTTACAAAAATTGGCATCCAAGATAAAAAATGTCATTTAAAAATTTAATGGGTGCTTCAATTATCACATGTCAAAAAAATTTCTTTCCATTTCGGCCCAAACATGATGATTTATTTTTTACTTCTACAGGGGACAAAAATATCACCCAGCATCTTTGTAAAATAACTTATTCAACTTGTCATAAGTCAAATACAAAAATACAGTGTGAAGAAAGGAATTTTACTTTAAAAAACTAAAGTGAAAGTGTGAGAGTTATGTCATTTGTGTACGCCGACTCTGAAGTCATCAAATCTTCAGCGTCAGTAGTCATGGCTGATTCAGTCCCAAGTGGAATCTCCTTCTCGGAAATGGATTCCGCCACGACCACAAGTTCCTCATGGATGACTGATCACGGCGAAAACTTTTCAACAGAGATACCAACTTCTTTGTATGGCAACATAGACTACTACGATGAGAGCAAAAACACCTTCTTTTTCAGCACACCAGAAGACATGCTCAATCCTTCCATGAGGAACCCAGCATTTTACCCGATTGTCGTCACACACGCTGTAACGTTTATTGTAGGCATTATTGGCAATGTAGTAGCCGTCTCCGTGATGATTGGGGATAGAAAAGGACGCAACGCTACAAATCTTTTCCTTGTCAGGTAAATATTTTAGTTTCCTCGAATAACTTTTTTTTTAACTGAGCGACAGACTGTTGATTGATACTTTCTTTTGTAAACTTTCTCCTTTACAGTTTGGCAGTTGCTGACTTGCTCCTGTTGCTCCTCTGCATTCCCCTTGAAGTCCTCCAGTACTTTCTCCAGTTTGAAGATAACGGGGTAATTTGCAAAACGGCTAGGTACACGGAGCTCCTCTCTGCATCCGCTTCAGTTCTCAACCTGTGTGCAGTCAGTTTGGAAAGGTTAAACAACTTTTACAGTACATTTTACATTTATTACCATTCATTATTCAGTAGTATTGCTCCTTTCTTCTGTTTACTTCCCCCTATCCATGCATCTTACATTGCATGCCCTCATGTAATGTCGATTATCAAAACAACCAATAAAAAATACTGCCTTGCCGTGATCCAAAGCGATTCACTTTAAAATGGGAGACATGTGCATGTGACAATCACAAAATGCTGTCCATTTCCAATGAAAATTTACTCTTATTCTTAAACCTGCCATTCACAATAATTGACTTTAGTTACATTTTTAAAATTCTTGGAATAAAAATATACTTAAAAGTATATTTTACTTATTTATTTTTAAATCTGAGAAACAAAAAATACTACATAGTAATAAAAATAATTCTATTTAACGGAGGGTCACAAAGTCACAACAGTCCCCCACATTCCCAGGAAAAATATACTTGTTGCTAATGAATACTGACATAAAACTCGTCAGAAAACGAAATTATTTGGTGAAAGGATCACAAAGCAGAATGAACTACTAATGTCAATGTGCATCTCTGGACAACCGCTACAAAGACGCAATACTAGGGATAACAAACACACACACGAGTCCATCTCTTTCCGCTTCAGAGATTGCGCCCAAGTCTAAGTCCATATCGTAATTACTTCTTACTTGACTACTGAACTCTGCCTTATCCTTTCTATATGCATTCTTACATGCCTATAAGCATCTCTATTAAAACTATACCAAGTTAAGTACATATTAAGCTACACTGAAAATGCAATTTTGTTCTGACTTCCGTGGTGGCATCCTAAAAAAGGAAACCACATGAGAGATAAGGAGTAAGCTATAAAATGCACAGGGCATTTCGATTATTACAGGAAATGTGCCCAATTCTTGAGTTCTCAAGCATGAAAGCATACAAGGCTGTATCAAACTTTCACAGAAAATGTATTTACTTATGAATGTGAAGGCATTCCTGATTTTTCCCTCCTTTAATGATGAACCCAGCCTCAAACCAATTTTTTCACTTCAAACGAGCGTGGATTACAACGTTATCATTATTTGCTTTCCCAAAAAAATCTTTCTATTTTTTCTAATAAACATCCTCATTTTGTGGCAGGTTCATCGTCATCGTATTTCCCATGAGGTCTCGCTCAGTCTGTACTTTGAGTAACTGTCGAAAGGCCATTTGCTTCGTTTGGATTATAGCCATGGTTCTCTCTCTGCCCGTAATGCTGACAAAGGTATGTAATAAAAAAAGTTGTGCAATTACATATATGCATGCAATACACTCTCTCAATACATTATTCTAATAATAGTTAATCCTAGGACGAAAATTGTAAAGGAAATTAAGTGGTGCACTTTGCTACCTTGACAGTTGCAAATAATATCGCTAAAGTTTTCCCATATTTTCCCTGCATTCAGAATGCGACTTAAGCGTGATTACATGATGATGATTGCAGGGGTGTGAGTCATGCTTACATTCTTTTATCGTAAGCTTCTCTTTAATTTTGCAAGTGTTCCCAGAAATACACTTTCACTTTCCGTTTTCATGCGTTAACATGTGGAATACAAATCCAGTGGAGCGAAGAGAAGGATTCTGATATCAGGTCAACTTTCTATTACCACTCGAATCCCATTTAGACAAAAAAAACACAAATATGCATACGACATACCTTCATCCATTTAAATACAGTAAATACAAGTCCAGCGTAAATGCTCCCTCTTTCCCTCTCACTAGCATACGGATTCAATGAATGAAATGGAACTAGTGCATTATGGAAAATTCCTCTCAAAACTAATGAGCTATTCTATTGCAATCCATGGACTTTTCTGAACGTAAAATACGTACAAAGTCAGTCGTCAAACCGCAAACATTCATTGAACTTTAGCTGAAGAGAGTCATCATTATTCATTGGAGCGAGCGTAGTAAAAAC
Source organism: Orchesellides sinensis (assembly GCA_027744375.1). Lineage (NCBI taxonomy): Eukaryota > Metazoa > Arthropoda > Collembola > Entomobryomorpha > Orchesellidae > Orchesellides > Orchesellides sinensis. Next base: position 26,355 of record JAHZNG010001747.1, on the reverse strand, counting down.
ATAGGATTACGACTCAGTGACCATTTTGACTACATTTTTGGTAAACTCTCTAAAAAATCTCTTACTGCTCATTTCTACGCTTACCATCATGTGTTAATTACAAACTGTTTTCAGCATCATGCAAATAAACAAGCTACCACTTTTACCATAATATCACATGAAGATTATATTGTAAGATAGCGGCTACCTATTTTCTATTTGGCACTTTCTCTCTGTTTAAAAAATAAAACTTTTTTTAAAAGTCAAAAGGGAAAAGTTTCAAAGTGAAAGTGAAAATGAGAAATTTACTCATATTTTATTACTTAAATGTTTTAATGAGATTTTTCAGATTTGTAATTAAGCTTGTGACCTTATTGACAGTGTGGATCATCATCACAAGATTTAGAAAATAAGCGCATGTCAAGTTTGTAGTGAAAGAGAGTTAGAGAATTTCGGAAATTAATAATTATAAGAATTGCTTACGCACGTGTGAATGTGGTTTTATTTGTAGTTTAGTCAAATTCATGTCAAAATAAAATATAAATAGAATGGAATGGAGTTTTAACGAAATGTGTAAATATAGTACTCCATAGAAATTGTTATGAATGATGATTGTAAGTAAGAAATGTATGATATTGTATGTTTTCCATGGAATTTACTTTGCAGGAGGGCTACTCCGTAACATACACCAACAATGTGACCTCCGTGAGCGTGTTTTACTGTGAGGAGGAAAGTGTGAGTGAAGGCTTGCCCATTGCTATCTACAGATTTGTCATCCTGTTTGCAGCCCCCGCTCTCCTCATGGTCATTTGCTATGTGTATGTCATCCGGGAATTATGGCGGAGTACAAAGAACATCAACATCCTCACCAATTCCAAAAGGTAAGACAAAAAACAATGCTAAATTATTAACCTTGCATTGAAAAAAATGATCCTTTGAAATATTAGTGATCCATTCATACTTAATATGTATTCAAACTGGTGTGATGTAGATATATGCAAAACAACAAAATAGCGTGCATGGAAACTTTTGAAGTTTGGACAATGTGCAATGAGCATGTATAGAAAGGCAATGTCATTTACTATTACATTTTGTGAGTTTTGACATGAAAGTTCACGTATGCAGCACGGTATATGCTTCCGGATGGGATCTCCTTTGTCATTTCAGTTTTCATGCTGATTTCATCGAATGATGATGATATGATATCTGTTTGAGTGACTTTTTCAAGAAAAACGTCGTCGCCCTTCAGTTTCCATTGGATTTCCTTTAGTTTTCCTTGTCTTATGATGTGAACTCTATCAAATTTCCTTCCTTCTTGCAAAGCAGAGAGACGAAAATAATATTGCTTATTGTGTAATAAAGAAACAGGCAAGATACCGAAGGACATCTTTCAGGAAGGAAAACTTTTTATGTAAAATAGCAGCTAGAAATTGAAATTCAGTTTATATAGCAGCTGTATAAAGTACAGTAACTCATGCACACATGATGGATCCAATTGCCTGAGGTGACAAAATGTTTTCCTCTTGTTGTATACTTTTGTAGTTGCAACTTGTTTTGGTCTTTTATCAACCGACTTAAAAACAAATTACACTAATGGTTTAAATATACTAGACTAGATTGGCTGTATCTTGTGAGCATAAAGTCATATGCAAACTATTTCGTTTTAGACGACTTGGTAAACAAAATGAAAATTTGGATTGGGAGACAGAATCTGTCCCTGGACATATATTTTGGGGACAAGATGGTATTATGAAAAAATTTATAAGCAGGTTTTTGAAAAAAAGCCACAAGAGAATATCAAGATCAAAGTCATATGCTAGTCATTATACTCCTTGTGAGCTCACGTCAGTAATGTTCACTGCAAATATATTACAAATGCATTTGAGTCAAACCTAGAGAATTGATTTTATATCGTTGAGCTAATCTAAATTGCAATGAAAAAAAACGAACTTAAATTGATATAATCGATTTGATATCTTTCTGGACTCTCCATAATACTGATATTACAAGATAAAATGTGTCAGACTTTTCAAAAACATTCCAACATATCCAGAAACAGTAACGCTTTCATTCACGTCAGACATTCAGTTTTTCAGGTAAGATGTAGCTTACTTTTTGGTATTTTATTAATAAAATAGAAAGTAAAACAAATAATATGTATAATTTAACCTATGACAAAGCCGCAGACGAAAAAATTCCGTACATTTATTATTAAAAAATATTGTGAAATATCGGTTATTTCTCTTTCTCCACTCGTCACCGCTTTCGGTACTTCCATTAACGTGATAAGTTTTTTTTCCTTTGAAATATCACACAATAAAATAATTGGGCCCCTTCCGTCGGCTTTTTTTTTCTTTTCAAGTCGGAGACAATTTCTTTTGTTAGTTTGATCGACCCGGTATATATATGTGTGTGCTGTATGGTGATCACGATCACTCACTCAGGCGATGATCTTTGTTCGTTTTTGCTCTCATAATGTGCATAATATACATAGATAGTTTTGTACGTATCTAATAAAATAAATGCTATTTCTGTACTTTGCAATATTAATACCACTGAATAATGCATACTGCAAATAAAAGTTTTTCTTTGAGTGAACTAAGCCAACAAGAACGAATGAGAGCTGGCTGTCTCACAACGTAGCTCATCATTCCTACAAACTTTTTCATTTGTAAATTATAAAGCAAATAAATTTTTGGTTTGTCTCCAACGTGCCAATCCCAATTTGAATGGATAAAACACTATGTATTTTTTATGCAAGTACCTGTTAAATATTGTATTGTTATGAAAACCAGGTGTGCAACAATTTCCTCAATGACATACGTAATGTTGTGGGAGGGAGTGGGAGGATGATGGGAATGTATCAGAATCTGGGGCTGAACTGTAGATACGTTAACACGTGCTTTGTTAAAAAATACATTTATTAAATTATGTCTCTTTTCCACAAGGAATGAAAGAATAAAAACTGAATGATTTTCACTTTCTGTTGCCAAACTTTCTCGTCTACTTCTTTTTCAATCTTTGGACTAAACTTTGCTTTTAAAAGATTGAAACTGGAGGATGGCTGACAGTATATCTGGAGTAGTTGCATAAGTTTTACTCTGAAATATGTAGGTATTTTTTATAAAGAAGAATGTATGAGGAGGGGATAAAACATCAAGAAAAATCACTCATCTCGAAAATATCATCAAAATGTATTTTATTGCGTAATATTTGTATGAATTTTGATTACAAGAAACTCATAGCTGCCTCTTACTTACAATTACTCAATGAAGGGAGACAAAGTTGAATAACATATTTCCAGTTCAACAGGTATGTAGGGTGCAATTGTATGCAATTGGCATACTAACTATGCTTGTGCGTGACTACAAATCTGTAGGGGTGACAGTTCCAATAAACAATGTGATATATGTCAGATCTACACCGACAACTTAGGTATAAACGACAAACATTCAGCTAATCAACATTTTCATGCAACCTTTGCCTTGTCTTGTTGCATTGTCATTGATTCCCCCTCCATAATGACTTACTTGAAGTAGGCCACGCCCAAAGTGACGAAACTCGTAAACTATGCTAACAACAGTCACCCTGAACAACAACAACAACAACTCTGATGTTTTACAGTTACCCCAGTTATAATAGTTGGTATGCTTGGTTTATTGACTTAATTGTTACAGTACCTTCATCGTTTATGTTGCCATATTGTCCAGAGAAAACAAAAAGCGGCCGCAATTTAACAAGATTAATGACCGACGTGACCATGATAATGATGCTCTTGGCTGAGCGAGTGTACTCAGCTTTTGTAACGACAGCTCACACGCACGTGAAACATATCATAGCGTAACTAACTATTCAACAAACAAATGGAGTACGGTCCAGGAAGCGTGCATCATTGCACCGTAAAAAATGGAGGTGGAGTAGTAGTTTAATAATGCAGTTTGGTAGCTATCGCCTTTTGTTCCGTTGACTGGGTCATAACAATAAAGGGTGCTTGTCAAATAAATCAGTTGAGGAGAAAGGCTAAATTGATCAATCAGTTTATTATCAATTTAGGAAATTGCATCAGGCCTTATTACGCTTGCACACCCCGCTTAATTAGGGAAAGGAAAAGTAAACAATGTTTTTGCTTGTTTTATTCTGCCGTATTAATTGGTAGTATAATGTCTATCAAATGCTAATTTAATAATAAACCTACAACTTTAAATAATTGTCTGTTGCATGTAAGGACCCCAAATGAATAAAAGGTAGCTGTACAACCTTATAACCTTTTCAATCGAAACAAGCCAAATGGGAATAGGGTATTTTCACGTATTAAGTACCATTGGGCCTTTTTCGTCATATATATGCGTACCTAATACCTCCAAAGTTGCAAAATGCATGTCACGTCAAATTTTGAGCTCCATTTTCCTTCCTTCCATTCTTCTCAGTTTTCTTGGGTAGCAAGCAAGCAAGCGATTCCTTGTTTTTTGTGGAGTGACGTGGAAAAGGGAAATGCATCATAATACTGTATACGTGTCTTTCTGTCACGATGATGTTAATACTATTCTTCTTCTACTTCTCACTTTCTCCCAGATCTGACCTAGTAGCTTACTTATCGACATAACATAGTTTGCACCATAACAATAGCCCAATATCCTGTTTCTTAACCAGGCGAGAGCGAGAAAAAATACAGTGAGTGAGTGAGCGATCAAAACATACATAGAATAGGTGTCTTGCACTACATTAAGCAACATTATCGCCTTATTTCCTTGGTTCCCTCCTCTTCTTCCTTGTATACTTATTAGATCTCTTAAGTCTACCTACCTACCTTAGTTTCGTAGTTTCCTCAAGTAATTCTATACCCTATCACCCTTAAATACTGTATTGAAGAGATATGCCTACGTAGCTAAGATCGAAAATATAATCAAATAGTACATTTATATGACAGTTAGTTAGGTACAATTTTTTATCCCTTTTCTCGTATTCTCTTCACATGCTCATGTTTTTGGTAGCACTAGAATAATAAGGCATTCACGAAAGCTTGAATGCTCTATAGACTTAGATCTGGTTGCAAAAATGTTGGTTGTCGTCAATGATTTTTGTGCAAAAAATGTATAAGGAGATTCTGAGTCTTAACTTTTCCTACATATATATAACCTACCATATGGTCGTGATGTGACTCATGAATATCTTAACACCTCTCGCAATTTCTATATATATTTCAGACTAGGCATGTATCCATCAGTCGGTTATGTTAATACAAAGCGTTTCCAGAGAAAGCACATGACTTTCTGGTGAAAGTAATACGACAGAACAGTAGCAGATATACATTTTCTAAGAATAAAGTTATAAAAATGTGTCTCTCAGAGAAAAAACTTTGTTTTCGAAACACAAAAGGTTCTAAAACACTGTTACTCTATCTATGTATTTTATCCTTACGGAAGGTCTACACCTGTATTTTTTCAAAGCTAAAGACAACGAAAGCTGAACGAAAAAAGTCATATGCAGTTTTCACGGTTTTTCTCTAAGCCAGTCAAATAACTGGTATTTAATGTGAGGGGAAAAGGTCATACATGGAAATGGAATCCACTCTATTCAATTTTTCCTCATGTCACCTTTTGATCCTTTTGGCAGGTTGTCGTTGTGAAAGCTTTGCATACATTGGCGGATTTGTTTACACGATGCTTTTTGCTCTCGTACAGCTTCTTCTAAGGTGTACTGTCAAGGCCTTTAAGAAAGCAGTTGTTCTTTGTATTGAACGAGTAAAAAACTATGTTAGTAATAATAAAAAATAACATCTAATGCAACTCAAGGAACAGGAACTATTTCGGTACTTTGAATTACTGAATGCAAAATCTCACAAACGACAAATCGACTTAAAAAAAGCTTAAATATATATTTCTGAAAACTACAAATGTCAAAGGAAACAAATGTTTAGAATGAATTGAGTACATGTTGACTGAATTTAATAAAAAATCATTAAATAAAATGACTTAAAATAAATATCCAACTTTATATGTCCTTAACCTGTAGCTTTTTAAGGCCTTCCAAGAATTTCAACATAAAAATTGCTTCAATACTCAAAACTACGTCTGACTTAAGTACTACCAATGAGAATTTATTTGACAACTTTAATTACCCAAATAATTATATACAAATTTTTGCGTTTTATCATAGCATTCGCGGAACAGTGAATTCGGCTGAAAAGAAAGCACTAAATAACAGCAACTCAATGGCAGGCGACAAGTTGGCGTCAACAGGGCATCCCAATCAGTCAAGATGCTCTCAAAAGACCAAGTCAGTCCTCACAAGCGTTGGTGGTGGATCCTCAGGGATTGGTGGTGGTGCTGTGGTGGTTGTTGGTGGATGTGGACTGTCAGATGACACCAATATGAAAAATAATGGTCACACTAATATGAACAACAGCAAATTTTGTGGAAAAGATAATACATTGAAGGCTGGGCACACCACTAGCATGGTCGGCTCCCAACACAGAAGAGCTCTGAACACAGTTAGAGCGCACAAAGGGGAGGACGCCAAAAAAGCTCGGAAACAGGTAGGACTCCATAATAAAGCTAATTTATTTATTGTATAAGTGAAAAGGTCACAAGCAAGCATAAAATGGCAGCATAAGCAAAAAATTTGAAATTACTTTTCCTTACATAATTTCTATTAAAAAACTGCTGAATATTAGGTTATCAAGATGCTGATTTTGATCATCATTCTCTTCCTGATATGCTGGGGACCCAAGCTTGTTCTGAACATAATGCTGAAGCTAGCTTTAATATTTGGGCTGCCAGTGTACTCCCAAGAAGTTTACATTTGCAGGGTTGTCTTCTCACTCATCCCTTTCGTCCACTCTTGTATCAACCCCATTGTGTACTCATTCATGTCGAAAAACTTCCGACGGTCAATGAACCGACAGCTTGGTCGCTGCTGTGTTGTTTGTGGATGCAAAGGACGGTGCAACAACTGTGGTGCACATAGAAACTCCATCCCGTTGAGATCCACTGCTCGAGCGAGGACCACCCAAGCTGTTGAGTCAACATACTCCAGCAATTACTGTCAACTTTCTAGACACACTGAGATTGAGGGGGTGTCCACAATATAAAAAATATTGAGTGTAATTGTCTTTTACCCCAGTGTAATTCTTTGTTGTGGTTTTCATCGGGAAAATGGCTTCCTTGAACTTCATTAACAATCTACTCTGTGTTCTTCGTTTTAGGGTTTATATTGTTTATCATGGCAGTTTCTTGCAATCGCTCTCTCTCTGAGTTGTTCGTCAAGTGATTGGGGAAAAATATATATGTCAGCTACTGTTTTCCCTTTTTACTTTCCCAACTTTCACCAAACAGTAAATGGCCATTAATGAACTTTTACTGCACGATCGGCTAACATAACATGCGTCGTGCTGATTGCTGGTATTGATGGTGATGTCGTGATGTGCTGGGTACGCACGGTTAATGTATTTACTATTTTGTACGTGCAACAACATGGTCGGAATTGTCAAACTAGAGCAAGAAGTAATAAGAGTTTACTTCGTATTACATGGTTCAGTAGCACGTTTTTAAATACATGGTTCAGTAGCACGTTTTTAAAATGCCGAGCAAGTGTTTTGACTAAGATTTTAGCTATAGATTTATTTACAGTAGATAGCTTGTAGAATTCTTGAATATTACATAATATGGATGGATACTTACCGTCGACTTTGCAGAAAAACGGTTTATTTGGTGATGCTTCAAGAATTTTTGTTTTGCTGAGTAATGTAATGGTGTGTGTGGTGTGTTCTGATGATGATGTGATGATCATGAATCATGATTAAGATATTGTGTGTCCATCCCATCATTGCTGTCACAAAAAGAAACGTGTTTTGTGATAGCTACTTTTCTCATGCGCTTATATGTACATATAACATTTGTTCGTCTCTTCATTGATATAATCTGGTACTAAGAGACGACTTGGTTTTTTGGGGGTAAGACGACAAAAGAGATATGAAGAAGGGAAAGTCTATTTACTTACTACTCAACACATAACATGCTCGATTTGACGAACAAAGCAAAAGAGTTATATTACGTAATAAATTTAAAGAAAACGTTGCAGTTTTCTTTTAAGCTGGCAGGCAACTGTGTCTGTTGGGGCAGTAAGGAAGGAGACAGAGACAACTTGGCAATTTTTAGAATCTTTTACTCTTTGTACAATATATTAGCTGGTAATACACATAAAAATAGGGTATTTTTAAGACAAAAAAAGTTGGTGTTGTAAGTGTAGCATCTAGGAAACTATATGTATATGTTACACAACTATCAACTATTTAGTGTCATATCTCAAAGAAAATCCGTCAGTATTTTTTACGTGTCATATATCAATGTCATTTGAAGAGTGCGACTGTGTGGGTATATGTAGGTTGGTTGGAGGTTGAAAGAAAATTGGTATCTGATACAAGGCTGCTGTTGCATGCAAGACGTGGTGTTGTTTAACGAATAAAAATGGATTTATTCATGTAGCCTACTGCAGTCTGTAAATCTAAAGGTAGAAGAATAAGAATGGAGAAATTTGTTGGATTGGATTGTGCGAGGGGGAAAGGTAAGAAGAAGGATGGGTGTCACTACTCAAATCTTTTTTATAAAAAAAATCGAAAAATATATATATTCTGTACAAGTAATGTACTATTAACATGTACATGCTGTAGTATATATATTAGCACCCTTTTTTACCATGCTCTTACGGCGTATGAGAAAGTAGAAAGTTAGATATTAAAGATAATATCAAAGGTGACATTTTATGCAAGATGTGCTGAGTTAGTGAAAGTGGCAAGTTTTGAGTTACGTACAGACAATTATATAAAATGATGGGGATAGTGGGCGATTTACATCTGGAGATGGAGTTTTTCAAAAGTTATTATCTTGGTGTATATATTACAATATTATTTTCAGTATTTCATTATATCAACGCTGATTGATACACAAGATATTTATAGGGTTTAACTGCAGGAAATATTATGGAAGACTGTTTCCTGTTGGATCAGTTTTGTTTTTGAAATTTTACAATCACAAGGGAAGAAGTTAAAAAGATGCCATTTTAGTGTTAAATATAAACTGAATCATTAATCACAGGAAATTTAAGTGTATAAAATGCACAATATATCAACACATATTATATATATTATAAACTGGTCAACTGGATAAATAGAGCACATGTTAACGCAGGAAAACTATAAATTAATTTAAAAAACTTTCAGAAAATTTAATCACAAAGTTATTTCACCTAGGGTACCAAATATTTTTAAATGTTTTGTAAAAGGCGTTTGTTAATACTAAGCGAATGAAGTGAATAGCATAAATATCAGATCTGAAGGTATTTATTCATAATGCGCGTACTTAATTTGACATGTAAAGAAGTAGCCAAATGGCAATCGTACGTCACGTCATTAATCAAAATTTAGCGAATGAAGTGAATAGCATAAATATCAGATCTGAAGGTATTTATTCATAATGCGCGTACTTAATTTGACATGTAAAGAAGTAGCCAAATGGCAATCGTACGTCACTTCATTAATCCAAATTTAATCAGACATAGTTATATGGTGTAATGTATGATCTAAAGCAGCATTATTATATTCAATTGAACTTGATATGTCATTTAGACGTTTTAAGACTACAAATTAAATACTATGAATTGTGTTACGTACGTGGTTTTACATATGAAATTTTTTATGTATTTTTCTGTGCGTTTATTTAGAAACTCATTGTTGTTGGTTGCTATATATGTAGTATGAAATGTATAGGCTAGATAAAAAATACAAAAATCATTATATTACGTTCTATATGTAATAATCAAACAAGTCAACAGGTGGGTGATGAAAATGAATGAAAATTAAATAAATTTAAAGGGTGCATTAATATAAAGGTGCACTTTCGTCTCGTCTCGGATGTGATAAGTGTGATTTTTTGTCGTTATGAATATGGAAATAATGAAGAAATGTACATATAAAAATATATAATACGAAACTGATGTTTTTAAGGAACAAGTGTATTTGAAGGAATGTCTGCTGATCAAAAGAAACGTGTCCTATTATGATGATGTCAAATTATATGAAAATAAAAGTGTTGGTGTTATGCCAAAAATAAAAATTAAGTTTTTTAAAAACTTCCCGTCATTTTTTTACATCTTAAAGTGTCTACTTTTATTTTTCATTATTACAGTTCATTCTTACACAAACATCAAATAATATTGTTTTTATTATTTATTTATTTTTATGTACTAATTTTTTAAACAGGTGGTAATTTTCCCAAAAAATCGTCTTTCAAAAACGTTAATTTTTTTGTAACAATCTTCAGACGAATTGTCTTCTCAACGCTGTCTTACTATAAGATTAAAGGATAATAATAATACTTAACAGTACCATTTTAAAACCTTAAGTCTATAATTTACCAAGATACATGCTAGAAATTACAATATAGTAAAGAATGGTTATTATTTTTTACATATACAATCACTGCAAATAACATTTAAATTTGTTATAACTAGTTATGTAAATTTTTACGACAGATCATTATCGAAACCCTATTCCAAAAAAAAATCCTCTTTCCCATATACAACTTCACATCCATTCATTTATTCCCGTTGTATACATACTTATCTACCTAGTTACACTTTTTCTCTTGCTCATCAAATTTTTATGTTTTTTAGGCATTTGGGATTCACGGACCATGAGTTTGGTACAACAACAACAACGACAACAACAAAAAACACTTTAAACGTAATACATACACGTAGTAAAAACTCATACAGAATTTAAAGCAGACGACAACAAAGAGCATACAACAGACCATTGTATCATACATAAGTACATCCCTACTAAACTTTCTCTTACAACAACATACAACCAATACATAACGTAGAGATAAAAGACCCTATAAGCTTTTTTAAATTTCCGTAATACATACATGCATTCATAACGACAGACGATTAGTGACTTCTTACATAAAAAAATCCTAGGCTGAGCTCACAATTTTTTATAAAGTACAGACAGACTTGTTACCAGCCTACCTGTACATTTTACAGTCCATAACGGGAGGAAAGATTACATTACTATGCGTTTTGTAGTCTTCCCTTCTAATTCCACCCACCGCACCTTCTATCCCCACCCAATTCTTTCAAAATTCTTTGATGATATGCAGCCGTAGCTAACATACCTCATAAATACCTAACATACGTTATTTTTATACCATAAACTTTCTAGCCTAAAACGTAAACAAAATCATTAAAACTTATTTTTCCCTTTTGTACACGCAGAGTATATTCACAAGAAAGTCCAAAAGTTTGGACGGGAACAAGAAAAGGAGAGGAATAGTTTGGAAATGAAAATGTTTATTTAAGAAAGTCTCTCAGACCAAAAAGCAAACATGCGGAACCCCTTTAGTTAGTAAAAGAATCAACTTTTCTTGTATCACCATTCACAACCCCATTTGTTTTCCTTACACAAAACGCAACTGTACTCTTACTAAGTAAATTAAATTAAGGATTAATTAAACTTGACACATTAATTATCACTGACAAGAGAATCACGCACAGACATTACAATAAAACATTTTCACAGGGCATATTGAGACATAATAAAAAACATTGATAATACACACGCACATTAAACACCAGTTGCTCACCCAATCTTTCATACAACTTTCATGCAGTATATCACCTAATGTCTATAAACCACACAGTACAAAATGCACACTGATATCAATTTGGTCGAAAAAATAAACAGTGAAAAAATAAGTGGTGTATATCATACTAGCAAACTCATCTGAAAAACTAACATTAATAATAATAAAGTCAAACGTAATCTATATCATGTTATGAAAAAAAGAAACACAAGAACAAAGAATGATGAACCTCAAAGAAAAAAAGTTTTTACCCATGTAATATTATAGTAATAAAAAAAATTCTTATGATGCATACGATGGTGATCTCAATAAACACTTGAATACTAATAAACATAATGGAAAAGTGAGAAAGTTTTGGTAAACTTGAAGAAGATAGATGTACGTATATGTTATGATACAAACAAGTATTTACTTTGAACTTCAAAAGATCTTGCGATATTCTTGGAAGTTAAAGGGACATACAAAAGACACATGCACTTTTGATTATCATAATGGTAAAATATTATTATTACATGGACATTATAATGCATATACACAAAACATGTTATCGCACACATACATACTGTATTACTCTCCCTAGTTCCCTTTCATTTCAAATATTTTTTTACTACCTTTCTCGTCTCGTTTCTGTGTTTTTACTCATCTACACCTGGGTGAGCGGAGGAAGTTTGTGAGTTGGGATAAGGAATTAGAATGGGTCGTCTCCCACCTGCGGAAAGTCTGTCGTACACACTTCTGAAGATCACTTCAGGGGTTGAGAAGGACGAGGACGTGGAGTGATGATGGGAGGATGATGAGTGGTTGGGGAGATTGTGATGACGATGGTGAAGGTGAGGGGATGACGTGGCTGAGTCTTGGATCCCAGCTAGTTTCGACCAGTGCCGTTGTTTTGATCGATAAAAGTACCAGAATGAGAGGAGAAGGCCGACTTGGAGGAGTAACACTGTGAATATCGCTCCCACAACGCTGCCCTTTGTGCTGCATACGTAACCGTCGTAGGTTGGAGGACCTTGAGAGGAAAATTGGAATGATTAAATGTGTGCAAACTGAGAAATCAAATGCAACTGACTCCTCATTTCATTATGCATTCATGAAAGACACGTACGAATGTATATTATGCATTACATTGCGAAAAAGGAGAGACGTTAGAAAGGGTACAGGATAAGAAAAGAAATCCACGTTGAGCAACTCGCCTGTTAGCTTTGCCTTTTTCAAAGTTGCAAGGTAAAAGTCAAGAGAGAAAGAGGAGCAGAGAGGGGATAAGAGAAAGGAGTTTTACAATAACAATATTGGATGAAGACGGAAATAGGGAGAAAAAGGAAAAGGGAGATTAAGAAAAGATGAAAGTTACAAATACAAACACAAAATACTCTAAACTACTACTCTAAACATGTATATAAATTTTCTTTATCTTACCAGGAACCATACTGGCAGGAACTGAGCCAAATGGATAACTTTCATTGAATCGTCGACGAGTGACAGGATCTAGCTGGGGCTCTAGTGGCATATTTCCATCCGATTCCTTGGGTAGAACGACAAGCTGTAATGGAGTAATATAAAAAAACGGTATAGAGTATACAGTATATGTACAGGTATTTCGTGTATGCATGCTTAATAAAGGAGGGTTACTGAAGATGCTGCATATATTTTCCAAATTGGCAAGAAAACTTTCTCAAAAATCTCTCCCAAAAGGCACACGCGAAGAAAATGCTTTTTACTCTTGCTTTCCTTGTATATTTCAAAACAAGCTAATGTAATGCCCGTTGTGTATGTTATGTACAGCCTAAAGGGAAATGGAGGAGAAGAATTGTGATTCTTAAAATGCTACTAAAGGCACGTAAACAGAATATTGTGCATGCCGAGCTGAAATCCAACATCCCATTTCCTCCTATGTGATATTATGTTGTAGATAGGCTCATAAGAGACTAGTTTTTACATAGGAAGAAGTAACAAGTGTTCAAGGTATGTTTTATCTTTACCTTGGAGTGGATTGGAAGTGCTCCTGGCAAGTCAGGCATCGGCTTTACTGTGGTCGTAGTGCTAGCTGGAGGACTCAGATTATTCTGACTCTCAACCCGATTTTCTCCACCAGACGTAGGATTTCTTGTTGTTGTGATGGTTTGAGGTGGTGGAGTGCTCACAATCTGAGGAATTACATAGTTGTTGTCAGGTCCTAGTTTTGTAGGAACTCTGGACACGAGACCGTGCCGGGTTGTCTCAAACTCTGACTGTGAGCTTCGAATAATATGTTGGCTTCCTGCTGCTCCTCCTGGACTTTGTCCCACACCTAATTACGCACGAAATAAAAAGGAAACCGTTATAATGAAAATTTCTTATTAGTGTTACAAGAGTAGGAGAAAGTCACAAAGAAAATTGAGTTGTTAACTTGAATGAGATGAGTATATATCATGCATAACATGTGTCTATTCAAATTTCTTGGTACAACATCTTATTATGAAAACTAATGGCATTACCTGATGAACTCTCCATGAGCGGCTCTCGTTTTCCACTTTGTGGATCAGGTTTGAATTGGAACAGATTATAAACATCCGATTGCATTGGGCTTCGTGTGATATTAGATACTGGCAAAACTCCTTGTCCACTGCTCTCCATTGTGGCAAGTTGGGCTGATGGTGAAGACGGAGATGGAAGGGTGAAGTGATACTGTTGTGTGCGGAACTCCGCTGGGGCTGAGGCAGCTGCAACCGTGCCGTTAGACGACTCTATTGATCTTTTCTTCCTTCCAAATGAGTCCAATCCTCCTTGACATCTCACCTTAAGACGGGAAAGAAAGCAATTGTTTTTTTTTGTATATAATGAACATGGGAAGTAGTAAAACTAGGCTATTAGAATGGAGAAAGTTATATATGTCTATATATAGCCTACATTTATACATTTCTAACAATGTTATGTCATATTATTATGTAGGAGAAGAAAAGAAGCTCATTAAGTTTTACCGGCTGACATAGATCCTGACAGAATTGAACTGTCGCCACGAAATTAACTGTTGCTGTGGAGGGGAACCGGAAGGCTTTAAAGTCTGCATAGAGGTTCCTCGTGCCACGCTCCACTTCCAAAAATGGGAACACATTGGGATCTCGGGGACATCTGCAAGTAATTGCAACACAACCATATACGTAAGTGGGTGACGGAAGATCTTATGCAATTTTTTTCTACTTCTCTGACTTCATAATCATTATTTCGTTCCAGTCGGTTAAAAAAATAGGAAAGGAATTTCATTGTATAGTTAGTTGTCTCTTCTCTTTTATTACCCAATATTGTCAACGAGAGTCAATAGCTCGCCATACTCCGTTCTAGCTTCTAGGTTTCTCGCAAAGATTCCAAAAGCACTTGATGGATCAATCTCAATGCGAAGCTGGAGCTCTTCTCCCAATCCAACGACGGAAGCATCTTGTCCATTTCTCAGCACAATTCTCATTCGTACATTGGGTGTGGGTGCAGTATTCGTTACAATATTTGTCCCAGTGGGTCGGAACGGCACGCTGGTGAAATAACAGTAAAAAATACATGAAATCCAGAAGTGTCAAATAAAGTTAAGTTATATTGCGACATATCACGATATGTGGAATGTATGCGGAAAGAAAGGGTTTGTGTGTCTCATCAAAAAATCATGAGTCTTCTAAAAGTGTTTTATGTGTGTCAACAAACCACATAAGCTTTCCCCACTTTAAAAATACATTTTTGATGGATTGCTTACGCATTTCCATTTATATCTATCTACACCACGTAATATTTTCCTTTCTCTCATAACAAGATCATCATCATGATTAGCTCAAAATATTTATTTTGAACTAGGTTCCTAAAATGTTAAAAAACACAATTCAATATCTTTTTCCTTGAGTCACTCAGTCACTGTTATGATGTTTTTATCATTTCAGCCGAATTCCTAAAAGCATAAAATGTATCGATTCCCTCAATGCTTTTTTCTGAAGTGCTCTCCTATCCGGAAGTTAACTCTATTATTAAAGTTGATGACCATAAAATCTGTGATTTTGAAACCCTACCCTTGGAAATACAAATGCTCAACTTTTACACTGAATTGCATTCGTGCCAAAAAAGGACACATGAATAAATGAACTGTCCCAACATATCCGATATGAAAATAGTAGATTATGGAATTTGATAAATATTTGCAAGTCACATAAACTACATCCTGACATAAATTTATTTTAAATACACAAACAGTAATTCTCTGAAAGCGCTTACGTCACTGATATTCCTTTTTCATGCTCACGTGATCCTGGGCCGTCAGGTGCATAGGACACGGTCTGGTCGGTAGCATCAAAAGAGCACTCAACCCGGACTGTCTTATCGGATTCTTGCATGATCACAGGATTTTGTTGAATAACCACATGATTCACATATCTTCCTCTCCCCTACAAACATTACAGTATGATGTATTTTTAGCATAAAAAGCAACAACTGTAAAAATGCCTGTGCAAACTCATATCATATCATCTAATTGTATCTTTGTACCTGTTGAAGGGTTCCACACTGCGTGCCTAGAGAAATTCTCAACACAATCTGAGCCCTGTCCCCACCCATCTCAAAGCAAGACTGAGGATTTCCAGTGGCAAACACACGGCCAGCAAATGGCGTGCCAAAATTTACAGTGACAAGCATGTCAGATGGAGTACAATCCACTCTCACTATACCATAAAAAGTCACACCATGTCATATCATTTTGTTTTGCGAGTAGGGATTCCAATTAAACCCGAAAAGCAAGCAAATAGCTGTATTCATAAAACAGGCTATGTACAACAGCTACCATATTGTTATGTAAGTTTTGCCATCATCATACCATTATTGCAAGCACCCCTCTCCCCATAAAAGAAGTCAGGATCTGGGATTAATACTTGTCCACTAGAATGTGTGTCATCTGAACTAAGAAGACATTCCCGGCGATGAGCATGGAAGCTGAATGCTCTACATTGGAACTCTGGCTCTGTGTCACATCCTCGTCTACAGTCCTCCACGGCATATGTTCTAGGCAGAAACTTGTCGGCAACAGGTAAATAGCGTCCTGGGGAATCTGTGTACTCACAGTGTGGAGGAGCTGTAAAAATATACGTAGTAAGGAAAAGGCTGATGATGATAATAGTTTTTTTTTAGAATTTATACTCATAGTAATATTATCAAGTCCCTTGGGAGCAAACATGACATTTCATGGTGGTACATTATATCTTCATGGCACATGGAAAGATAGAAAGAAGAGAGGAAATTGTAATAATAATAATAATAAACATATTCTTGTACAAACCTAAAGCACATTCATTTTCCATATAGTCCACGTCTGGCCCACTCTTTCTGAAGCTTTCTGGTTTGGTTCGTCTTGTCTCACTGCTCAACTTACACATTCTTTCCCGAGCGTAGTATGTAACCGAGCTGGGATAAATATGTATCAAGGAAAATGTTAGAAATCTTACTCAAGGTAAACATAAGAAAGGAAGATATAAATTTGAATAGAATGATGACAAATATCATACCGGCATGGACCGCGAGGAGATCTTAAACATTCGTCTTGACACTGACGGCGACTGTAAATATTCCTAATCTCCAGATCTCCTGGACCAACTAGCTCATACTCGGGAACACGCGTGAATGTCCATAGCTTGCCACAACTTCGTTCTGTTTTTTATTAATTATTGCCAGAAAAATAAATGTTTTTTTAAAGACAAGCATAAACACACATTTGCTTAAACAGAGTTTTCGTTCCCCACTTAAAAATAAATTTTCAAAGGATGGTATCTAGTAATTTTACGTAATTTATTTTGTAAACAGGGAAAAGTTGTTAAAGAAAAAATAAGTAAAGGCTTACCTCGTAAACAAATCTTTTCATAGTGAACCACATCAGTGGCGGGATGCAAAAGAGATGCATCTGCTTCGGATGATCTGTCAAGGGCAAAACACCTTCGACCGCTGCCGCGTACTGGCTCAAAGCTCACAGCTAGACATCTCTCCCGAAGTTGGTCACACTCTCGTAAACACTCACCCGTGATGCCAAACTCACCTCGAACAGGAATTATTTCCCTGTGAGTAGGAATGAAAATATGTCAAATGCAGAAATTACCAAAAAAAAGATAGGTATTTATCAAAGAGGTTACTTATCATGCGGTCACATACTTTCTAGCTCCGTTGTACGTATATCCATAAACTTTCTCGTAGGTAACTGTATAACGACATCTGTATGGGGACAACTCTGGATCCAAGTAATTAGACTGAGGGTCCGCTGACCCTCCAGGATATGCAGATGGATAAGGATCTCGAAGAGCTGTGTATGGGGGTGTGTATGGATACCGGTTATCATCCCTATGATATGGGTCTCGACTTGGATAAGCGTCTAATCTGTTGTAGGTGTAATCCCTTGGTGGATAGTAGTCCCTATCTCGGCTTGTAAAAGGATCCCGACTAGTTGCTGGATACCTAGACACAGGAAATGGATCCCGGGCGCTGGTTGGGTAAGGGTCACGTAGAGGTGGGTATGCATCAATTCGGTTTGGAGGATAAGGATCCCGAATCGTTGGGGGATATGGACGGGGATCGGCTGGATAGGGATCTGTTGATGGAGGATATCTTGGTGGTTCACCGGGGTATCTGCCACCACCCTCACCGGGATAAGCTCCACCAGGAATACTTCGGGGATCACATTCCCTCTCCATGTAAGATGCTCCTGGTTGTACTTGGAATGCATTTGGGGCCGCAATGTCTGCCGTGTCCCCACTCAGCAAGCACATGCTTTGCGCTGGAGTTTGGGTAGAAGTCTGTGAGGGAGTAAGATATACAAGGAACATGTAGACATATATGCTAAGTCCTCTAGGCAAAATTCTTGGAAGGCTTCATGAATAATAATGCTCTTAATAATATGCATACTGAATACATCTATAAAACTTTTATTTTGTGTAAGATGGATGAGTACAACGAACCTGAGCCAAGAAAGAGAAGGAGCGACAGTTGAAATCCCTCTCCTTGTCACAAGCCCGTTGACAAACTCCTTCATTTCCAGCTGGCTCCGCTTTGTCAACGTAAATGAGATAGCGGTCCTTTTGAGCTGGTTTGTACGTGCATTTCCGTGCCTCTGTAAAATCATATAACCAAAGGAGGGGATAACATTTTTGTGAGTATTAGAGATTACGGCATAACAATAGTATGAGCTTTGTTCCATCCGAAATTCCAAGAAAATCTAGAGCCTAACGCAATGATATTCTGATGATGATGCTAATAATAATAATGGGCTTACGGGGAGCACATTGGTTCTCAAGGTAATCCGTTTCAGGTGACGGGATGAATCCCCTTGGCTGAGTAGTTCGATCTTCTGTGCTCAGTCGACACTCCCGTTTCCTCCAGTCATACGTAGCGGATCGACAAATGAAGCGCCTTTCCTCCAAACATCTGTCCTCACATTGTGTCTTCCCTACGTCACGATATACTTCACGATCATATCCACGAAGCTGAAAGTTTGGGATTCTTTCAAATGTCCAAAGCAGACCACATCCACCTCCTAAGATTTCCATTGATAAATGTATTATTTGAACAAGTGTGTCTATGACATTACTTTAATTGGTCCTCCATTGTTGTCATTTTGTGAAACAATGCGTGAATTAAATAACATGACTAATGCAATTGTTTTATATCAGTTATTCATTGTAATCACCTCTCAAGCAAATTCCTTCAAAGTAAGCAACTCCAGAAGATCTCCTCAAATCGTAACGAACTTCATCATTTCCAAACTCAAGTGCAGAACATTCATTCCTGTTATAGTCAAGGTTGAAAGCATGACATTTAATGTCACTCTGACATCTCCTCGCACAACGATCTGAGATTCCTCGAACAGCATCCCGATACAATAAGTAGCTATGACCGCGATCCAACTCATAACCAGACACCTTCTCATAAGTCATCCGCCCAATCGCACATCTTCCAACTGTCAACACATAATTACACACATAGATTTACAAATATGTATCATCTTCCCATACGAAAAACATTGGCATGCTGATTTTACACTTTATAATAAATAACATGTTGAGTGAAAACTCTCGTCATAGTAGTGATTATGTCATGCGTTAAATAATAATCCTGTTCCTGTTCAATAAGTGCTTAGCCCAAACTATTTCATACGTTGTGTGTCTGTAGCTCCAGGTCTAGATGGGTTCCTATCATCAATACTATTTCCAAAATTTCCTGGAAGTGGTCGATCAGGAATTCCTGGAGGGAGGCTACCTGGTACTCCCGCTGTGTAACTAGCTCCTTTGCAGTTCCTCTCATAATAAATCGTTCCAGGTCTCTTTTGAACAGCTTCATCTCCCCCAGAAGCTGTCATGCGAGAGAACAAAATATTGCATGCATTTATATTAAAAAACTCCATTGTGTAAGATAAGCATGATATTATCACCATATATACACACCCCTTCTTCTTCTTACTTAATCTCTTTGTACAAGTTTAAGCTTTCCTCAACAACACAACGAAAGATACACATTATATTTCCTTTTTTTATTGTTAACTACATATGCAATTTATTTTCTTCTCTGTGAAAAAACTGGAAACGGCTAAGTAGCATCATCATTCTCATCATGAAAAGAAAAACATGATCGAAAAGAGGAAGAAGATGAGGTAGCGTTGGCGTTAGCAAAAAAAACACAGGATAACGAACCTCTATCATCGCCAGAGATGAAACATTGGGATGCTGCACCGTAGAAGGAATATGATCGGCAGACAAAGTCCCTGAGTGAGTTACATCTGACGCTACACTCTCCTTCCGTCGTAATCCCGCTGATGACTGTATCCAAGTATTTGGGATGGGAGTCGGGTATCGTGTCAAACGAGCACCGTCTATCAGCTACATGTATACACGAAATTGTGCAATCAATCAAAATGATGAATCAACCGTTTGAAAAACGATACTTTTACCCGAAAAAGGTATTATTCAACATTCATATATTCATAATATCTTATTTCTTGATGGGCATCCTCTATGCATTTTATTTTTTTATGCTTTCACCACTAACCAGCATCATTTCATCCATGAAAATAAGTGAAAGTTACTATGATAGGTATATAGAAGTAGCTATTGTAACACGGGAAACAATACGGAAATACGATAGTCTCCAGTTGCCCCATTAATTGTCATTTTTAGCAAGAAAACCTGATATATTCTGTTTTTTACATGACTTTTTTATACTTTACGTAAGTAAAACTATAATCGATTTGTTAATCCATATTGCGTTCTAAAAGGTGCATGTTTTGTTCACTTACGTTCTATACATTGATTTTCCAAGTATTCGATGTGCATTGGTGCCTCAACAAAATCTGTTGGTCTTGTTCTCCGATCTTCCCTACTAAGTCGACATTCCGTTGTCTACCAAAAATAGGATAACTTGTATTATAATATCATTATAGCTGAGGGATATTTAGTTATAGACCAAACTGCAAATATATTGTTGTTATATATACATTTCCAAATTCTAATGTTACCTCAGTGTGATATTCTGCTGATCTACAAACGAATCTAGTTTCTACCAAACATTTCTCCTCACAGCTTCGTCGACTTGGAACACGATGAATCACGAGATCGTCATGACCTCTAAGCTCCCTACCGGGCCTTCTCTCAAATGCCCATGCACGTCCACGGCAGCCCCGGGTATTTCCTGTCGGGCAAAGAAAAGAAAGAAATGGATGACGTACATAAATAATAATTGCATAGTACAAATGCCTATATATTATCATGAGCAGTGTTTTTCTGGGATTTTCTTGTTCTGTTATGATGATTAATCATGTCATCATCTATTTCATTATATTTCTTCTTGTCTTGTGGGTATTGGGCATATTAATATGTGGTCGGCTCACCTCGAAGGCGATGAAAAATAAATAAAAAGACTTATTATATGTATATCAGCAGGCATACTATTTATATGGACCATAGCTAGATGACATGTTTATGAACTTACTGACTGAACACTGCTTCTCTGAAAACACGGCACCCCTTTTGTGTGGCAGTGGAGCGCCCATCAAGCTCACCGAGTCATCCGCACTCAGATAACAACGGTTTTCATCCGCGGCGAAAGACGTGGAGCGGCATGTGAATCCACGTGCCTGTTAACGTATTAATATTTATTAGAAGGAACGGGCTTTGTCAAGAAACGCACATTTTTACAATATATGTGGTATGTGAATCTTATTTTGATGGTGTGATGATAACCTTCAATATATCACATAAAGTATACCTACGTAGTTTATCATCATATCATGTGCTCAAGTTAAGACGTTATTTTGCAAAAAAACATTGACACGGGAAAGGTAAATGCGTAAAGTAAACCGTGTTTTATGTTGCTTCACTTACCTGACATGACATACAAATTTGTATGCATGGAGTGTGTAGTGATGTGCGTAATTGGAAATATTGACTGAGAAATTTTTTTCTGAACGTGGTTTTTTACTGAATACTAGGTTTACATACGTTAATGTTGTTTACTTACGAGATCACAAAGAGTCTGGCAGTCCTCTCTTGACGCAGCGTATTGTAATTCATCCATGGAGATCACGGATACGTCTTGGCGTGATGAGTAGCGGCAATCAGGCAGTTCTGTTGTGCAACATGGTTATAAAGTAAACATATTTTAATCAAACTAAATTGCATAATGATAAGGGAAATCATCCCAGTAAGCTCAATTCATGATTGGTTATGTAAGCCCTCATGATAATTGCTAGTTCATAAAGGATCGTTTTGTAAATTCATTCAAAGCGCTTATAACTTACGTTTTACACATTGGTTTTCCAAGTAATCAACAGTGACGCCATGTTGGCGTCTAAATGCACTCGGCTGTGTTCTCCTGTCTTCCCTACTAAGCTTGCATACCTTGAGTGACTCATCGTATTCGGCGGAGCTACAAAAAGATAGGAATTTTATATAGAAAACATTAATAAAGTATACAAGAAACCTTTACTTACTCCAATTCTACATATAAAAGGCATTTTCGTTAATGTCACCAGCAAAATATTTTACTTCCGAATAAAATCTCATATTATTCTTATAGCTGTTTGAAAGATGCACTCGTGACATTAAAATGATATGATTCATAATTCATGTTTATTGTTAAGACGGCTGACAAGTGACATAATCACACATATCAAGTATATCATTTTACATGTTTGCTTTCACTCACCGGCAAACAAATTCCGTTTCCATTAGACACATCTTCTCACAATCTGTTTTTGACTGGACGGATCGCTCCTCTTTGTCATCAAAGCCTTCAAGAAATGCTCCCACCACCCTTTCAAATGCCCACAACCTATCTCCACACATTTGTTGAAAGTTTGTCACTATATATGATGTGTACACATGAAATAAAAATAATATGGATCCATTAAAAATTGAAAAGACTATGTATGATTGACTGACATGGCTACATTTTCTCAAAGGTGAACATAATATGACATTCCTGGGAAATTGTGCATACCTCCTTTGAAGCAAACTTTCTCAAAAAAGTTTGTTCTCGCATCTTCTCTCAACTTGTCACGCCGTCCTACCGAGTCCTTCTCGTATGAGTCGCATCTTGACTTATCATAATCTGGTTGTTTGAAAAATTAATGCGAAATGAGACAATTTTTGATAAAGGTATCATAAATCATTCTACATATATACATTTTACTTCTTTTTGAGCACATACCAACAGTGAAAGCTTTACATGTGGGACTTTGTCTACAAACGGCAGTACAGTCCCTTGTCACTGCGGCTCCTGGTTGATGGAGGAGACCTTGAGGGTCACCTTCTGACAAAGCCATGCCTGTCGTTTTCTCATACGTCTCCACTCCTCCAAAACATTGACCTACGGATATACATTCAAACAATATATAGCACTTTTGGTATTATTAAAGACTTTTATGAAAGTGCTGAGCACATCTGCATCTGGAGTTTTCCATAATAATTCAATATCCACATAATTTTATTTTGGTGGTGGGTGGCCAAAAAAGACAAAATAATATTGTAGTTTCTATTCACCACGCAGTACATAAAAAATTTAGTCAAGGTCGTGGTCATTGTGGACTAGTCTACAATTATTACATGGATACGGAAGCTTATGGAGTCTTGTAAAGGATGCAGAATTACATTTGTATGTAAATAATATAAATTCAAAATTATGACCATGAAAATGTATGAATTTCAATGTTAGATTCTGTTGTTTATTGGATTATTGTTTTTTACCTTGTACATTACTAGGAAATATGAGGGCTACTATTAGAACAACGTATCCGAAGGCCATTATAAGAGGCGGATGGCCGAAAGGCCGTCCCTGAAAACAATAATAAAACAAGGGAACATTTAGTATTTAATTTTTTACATACCAAGTGTTTTTCAGTGTCAACTTTTTTATACGTATCCGAGATATTAATAAACAAGCGGAATAACACAGGGTTTTAAGCTACAAATTTTTATATATGAAGCTATAGCAGATTTTAAACTATACCCACCCGCTCCATCAATATTACAGTTGATGTATTTAATCTCAATCACTATGCGAGAATATAATAATGGGCACTTGGTCACATGTAATTAATTAAACAAATTATAAATAGGAATATCCTTATCTTTATTTGCAAACTATATGCAACCTTCGCGACTAATATGAGATTTGAGCCAGGTCAAAAACAATGTTGCAGTTTAAACAATTTTTAAGCTTCTGCGAGTCATACTCGGATGGATTTAGGGTGAAATAAATGAATGAATGATGGGCCGACCAATTTTGTAAGAATTTAATTATCACTGCATATGAATGTTATACTCCAGTTTCAAATTGGCTTGCAAAAAATTTCCGTTTGTGTGACATACACACATAGGAATATTAATTTAACATGGGCATACACGTTTTATATGTCGCATAGTAAGTCTAAGAGCATATCATAAATTGTTAGCTTTTGGTTAGAAATAGACCAATGATAGTTTTTATAGTTTCATCACGTACGTAGTACCGTTTCCCTCTTGCTGGAATTCTAAAACTATGAAAATATACTACAAACTGCCAGACAAGCGTACAATTTTAAAATAAAATTGTAGTATGGATTAAATAAAGAGATCAATAACGCTCCCTGACTCTACTGGTGATCATGATGATGATGGTGCATTGAAAAAGTGCATTGTCACTTTAGGATTTTATTATCTAAATGATAATTTAAAGCTCAACCATTACATACATTTTTTGGATTGCATGTCGCCGCCACAGTATAATGTAAATTTATGAATTGAAGTATTTTTTAAAAATATAGCAATGCACAGAGAGGATCATGGTCTATTCAGGGTGTGGTCATTTTAAATCCTGCAGTTTTTTTTAGATTGCAATAAATACCGTCCTGCTTTGTACCGTATTATGGCTAGTCCGGTACCTATATAAATGTAAAGTTTGTAAATAGATACATATATATCATTTTTATATTTTTAGTGGAAGAATAATGATGATGGTTCCACAACAATGAGGATACAACACTACAGTGGATACCTAAATGTAAGAGCGAGAAGAGGGGGATATAAGTATTTGTATTTCGATGAGCAATGGTCATCGTGTGAATATCCTGGGAAGCTTATTGCAATCCTTATGTACCTATCTATGCATGCAAGAATATTTTAATCCGAGTTTGCACTGCAACGCAAAAGTAAATGTGCATAAATGTTTATCGAGAAGCTTTTGCCAGTAAATAAAACAGGTAAATTGGTTAGGCAAGAGTTTGTACGTACTTAACCCTTTCCTCACACTACACTACAGCTTAACTTCCGACAAGCTACCTGTCTGACTGATTAACTTCCGGTTTTGCATTTTGCTAGAGGAGAAGGGAAGCTAACTCTGACCATTATCATTACGCCACACTACACAGTGTATTGGCATGTTATGTGCAGATGAGAGGTACATTGCAGTTCGCAGTATGCCCCATCATTAGTAATACAGGTTGTTTGCACTCTTTCTTGTGATGATGTACCTATGTACCTGATATATAAACTTTAAGCTGTTGAAACAATCCTTTCTCTTACCTTCTCCAAAAAAAACGTTTTGAGTGGAGCAAAATAATATGTAAATTTGTTCGGAGAGACTTAATGCGCTCCTCTTTATCCATAACGAGTTCATAGAGCATGTTGGAGTTGGTCATGTATGCAATCATGCACAACGCGAGACGGAAAATATAAAAAACGAGTTAATTTAGTCTAAAATACTATGAAGATTTTATTACTATGCATGTTGAGTTGATTGCAACACTCAAGAAAGGGTTATTGCAATTTTATATATGGCTTCTTGACTTGAGCTCTTTCATAAAACTGTAATGATGATGGTCGTATGAAAATATTTATTTACATGCAACTTCCCCCATATGATGCCATAACGATGATGATACTCCATGCATTCCATGATGGATTGGTGACATCGACACCACAAGTAAACTAGTGAATGGGTGTCCCAACGGAATGGAAGGACATTGACAGCTTATTCATCTGCCATTCTTGTCACTCTTATTGTGTAAAAAGGGGAGCAGTACGTGTAAGTGGTGGACAGTTTTTCAAAAATAAAACGACGGCCAAAACAACTACGTTTCATGGCCTTTTTTCAAACAGAAAAGTCACGATGATGATGAAGCTTGCATGCGATCGTCACTCAATACTTTTTTTGTCCTCAATTCTTTATATTATTATGTGGCAAACATATACTCTCCTCGTATCAATATCTAGTTGGAGGG
>JAHZNG010001746.1:0-20267 GCA_027744375.1 Orchesellides sinensis | reverse complement strand
TTGCAGTACGTATAATAGACTACTGTTTCTCTCACAGAGAAATTTTAATTTACAACCGCATCATGAAATTTATAAGCAAAATCCACAAAAACTTTTTTCACAAGACTGGATACATATAAAACACTGGATTGAGGAGAGTAATGTCAAAAATTTACTTTATGCTTTTCTCTTTTTCAGTTTATACGACAAACTTTTGTTTTAGTACATTAATTTCATAATGAATAAAGAATGGGTGGAGGCAAGCAAAAGTAAGGCAGATTCTATGAATAATAATACTACCAAGTTAGTAGGAAATGGGGCTAACCTCAAAGTTAATTTTTATTACGCACTAGTTTTTTGAGGATCGTTTTTAGGTAGCGGAAATAGGTATACTTTGTTAGTTTTATGTTGTATTTTATTGAGAGAAGGCTGACTGACAGAGTTGTCTACATTTATATGAATAAAGAAGATATATGCATATGAAAATATGAATGGAGAATCCAAGCATAAAAAAGTTTCTGTAGGCTATTAAAAAAGAAACGTGCACAACGCCAAATCCAACAATTTTGTCATGCAGCAGCCCAGCCAAAAACTGTACGAAGCAAATGACTCGTTAATTCGTTATAAAACAAAAGATTATTTATGGACTATCAAAGTATCCGCGACTCAAAGCCTTGCATTATGAATATATTTTTTAACAACTATGATATAAAAGAGCTAAAAACAATTCGGGTAAGCTTTTATGCAACATGAAACCTGCAAAATATATTGATATATATATACTCAAATATTTCTACGCACAATAAAACTGTAACCGGAAGCATTTAAATTGGCAAGTGGCTTCTTATAAATCTCTAGACTTGTTTTTGTCCATAAATAATAATTTTCTGAAGAATTAATGAAGACGGATAAATAGATAATGACGATTTCTCGATCACTAGTTCTGCTCTATCTTCTTAACAAAGGTTTTCATCAACGATCATACCTAAAATAGGATTTTTATCAAAAAAAACTTTCTTTGTTAATTAAAAAAGATGAAAGGAGGTAAGAACGGTGGGGAGAGAGTACGAAGAAACAGCGGATATGAAATTATTGAATTACTTCAAAGAAATAGGGAGGAAAGACGAGAGGAAAAGACGGCGGAAGGAGTTTCAGGACTTGATAAGTTTTTTGNTTACTTCAAAGAAATAGGGAGGAAAGACGAGAGGAAAAGACGGCGGAAGGAGTTTCAGGACTTGATAAGTTTTTTGATGAATTTGAATATATCCGTTTACTAAGTTAGCTTGACTTTCTCCTGGCATCAAACATGACTGACATGAAAATTTTTCTAATACAGGAAGCTTTACCTATTTTTATTACGTAAGATATTCATCAGGTCATTTGTTTAGAACGTAAACAATACAACGTAAAATTGTTGAAGAAGATTAAATGGCTGTATATTGAAGAGAAGAATGTAATTTGATACACATCCTCTGACTTTTTAAAACTCAATCTCGTTAAAAAATTGGTATTAAATATGGCGGTACGATGAGATACAAATACAAGTAAAATATTTTTTACTCTTACAAAAGTATTTAATTAGCCTATCACATCCTCTGACTTTTTAAAACTCAATCTCGTTAAAAAATTGGTATTAAATATGGCGGTACGATGAGATACAAATACAAGTAAAATATTTTTTACTCTTACAAAAGTATTTAATTACCCTATGAAGTCGTAAGTTGCTGGATAAGTTTAAATTTATATAATTTACGGATGCCGAGTTAACATGTAGATTTACAGATTCCATTGATGGATTTTTTCATGAGAAATATAGAGATGATTAGTGCAATTTGTATTGCTTTAAGAAGTAAGGGATTATTCTGTTTTAACATACATAAAAGGTTAAGGCATACGAGGATGGAGAAACCGGTCGGTACTACAAACGCTTTAAGGTACAGATCACGTTTGGGAATATGACTACTTTTCCAGCATCAACGGGAAACTTAGAATAACAAGCGGACTGAGAATTGTGAGCGGATTCCACATTTTGTGGGAAGAAATTTGTAAATGGGAAAGGTATTGGTCCGTAGTTGACATGTGATTTATTAGACAAACAGTGTTCCCGCTTGGGTTGTAAATTACACAAGATTAAATGAAAATTTCATCCTAATAACTCCGTTATGCAGGCTCATGCATGCATTCAAATAATACATTTATTTACTTAGGTAAGGGGATAGCTGTAATAGTGGGAGTGACATTGTTTGTTGCTCGTCGTGGTAAAGAAAAAGTTTCCCTTGGTGTATCCTTTATGTACTTAGAGGAAGTTTGGGAACTAGGGAATAATTCTACTACTACTAAACTCCAAACTCATAACTACTGCAAATGCAGCAGCATCGCATCGTATGCTTTTATTATCTTCTGGTGTGTGGTTTATAAGGCTACTCTGACAAAATATATATTATTCATCATCACAAAAAAGCCTCTGCCTAACACTTGCCTCACTCAGTTTGCTTTCCTAAAGCCAGCTTTCATTAGAACGCCATCAAGAATCTAGTGTTAGCTACTATCTCCAACCACCACAGAAC
The DNA here is from genome assembly GCA_027744375.1 of Orchesellides sinensis. Taxonomy (NCBI): domain Eukaryota; kingdom Metazoa; phylum Arthropoda; class Collembola; order Entomobryomorpha; family Orchesellidae; genus Orchesellides; species Orchesellides sinensis. The sequence goes on along the minus strand of JAHZNG010001746.1, from coordinate 17,721 downwards.
AATAATGCAGTACTGCATATATAACGCATTTCAAAAACCTACACAACATTGTATCACTTTGTTTATTGCTATATTATGGAATCCCTCCCCCATAAACTCATCTTCTAAAGCTTTTAAGTTCATTAAAGTCTTTTGTAAGTGTCAACCAACAAGAAAATAATAAATATTCTTTTAGGGAATTCTCCTACTATAAAAATCAACGTCATCATTGCAGCCTGCTGCTTTCGTACGTTTCATTTGGGTTTCTTCACCGAGCTTGGTTGCATTCCCTAATTTACTTTTCTTTAGAATGCTTATGGAATTTATAATTGACAATGGGGCATGTTTGAGATTTTGGGAGTGAGGATAGGAAGAATTAACATGGTATTTAGTTGTCATATCTAAAACGTAGACATATTGCGCCTAAGCCATCCTCTTCGAACGAGAAGAGAATCATTGAAGAAAGTAACAGTTTTGTGGTTGTGTTGCAGCCATTGTATAAATATCTGAGTGTACAATACATAGTGAATAGCTTTAGCTTAAAAATTCATCTGACATTTTCTATATAATTTCAATTGATGCATAATAGATACTTTAAATAGAAACGATTCACAGACGTATTTAGGTATGCCCATCCCCTGTTCTACTCTTATTGCTTATAGCTTGAAGAATTTTATCTGATCTTCTTGTGGTAGTATATACGAAGCTCGTTGACATCGGCTGTAATTTATTAAGTCATGATGACCAAGGAGTTTTCCTGGTGAAATGTATTGAATTTCTAAGATCGACCAATGATAAACTGTAGCCCAGCGTGCATCTATCTTTTCTAGATCCCTAATCTACAAACAAGAACTGACTGAACTTACCGGGATCCTCGAGTAGGAGGTCAGCCAAACCCATTCATCATCAGTTGCGGATGAGCCGGACTCACTGGCTGATCCAGCAGTTTTATCGTAGGTTGTTCCTCCATCGCCACCACCACCTCCACTTCTATCCTTATCTTCTCTTAGCTTAGGATTCAAAAATTCCACGTTGTAGTTTGCCAAATTAGTATTTCGAGAAGAGGTTGGCTGCTGATTTTGATAAGAGTTCACACGCCTTTTAACCTATTAAAGAAATGTATGTATTCATTAAATTGCACATCAAATTAAATTTATTTTCGGTATTTACTTAAAATAGGTGAATTAACTTTATCCATTTATATTTATTCAGCCAAATCCAGCCATGTAAATTAATGCTTTTGTTCATCAGCATTTTTCTGCAAAAGGATTTCTAGGTTTTCTTAAGATCGGAAATAATTTTGAGCTATACAATCAAAGCCAGCATAAGAAGAATAACCTATGCCTACATCAGAGTTTAAACTCACGGTGATGTATCAAGGTACCCCAAGACATTTTATTTAAAGGTTTGTTCTGATCCTGATCCCTAGTTTAGATCTGATATTCAGTACAGTAGTACCACCGTAGCAGCGATGCTTTTAAGCTCTTCTAATTACAGTAACAATAAATAAAACGTGGACAACAAAACATTAAAGCAGATTATTACTTGTCCAAAGATCTAATATGTTGGGGATTTAGTTAGAACCCGAAAGTATGAAGATTAATTAGCATATAATGGATAATTTAAACCCGGATGTCATTAGTTGTGGCTGCTAAATAATAAGTAATTGCATTAGCAGAAAATTGCTAGTAATAATAAGCTAGCAGCTATTATTTTACACTCTATAAGGTGCAAAGAACAGACTTTCTATCCATGCAAGCATTTCCCCTACTCAGCAAAACACGATAAAATTAAGATGTCTTTGTCTTGTGATAAACAATGAAGATTTGTAGGAGCCGATAATAAAAGACTACATGAAAATCTCTAGGGATTATCAGCAGGAGGATCTAATAGTTGCCTAAAAGGTATTTTCCTCCTAAAACTGTCCATGCACTAAAGTAGAAGTCTACATACGTCAGGTTGCTTACTATCTAATGGACATGGTGAATCTATTCTATTAAAGCTACTACTTCCTGTTACTACTACAGATATTGTAAATCGTCAATGGCTATGGCTTAAGTAAACCTATACGGCAAAGCAGAAGTTAGAAGTTCTCCAGGCTGGACCCGGATAGCCAATTTATGCACTAAATATATTCTCATTCTCATTGATTGCCATCACCATTACAAGTACTATTTTATGCTTTTGAATAATTCTGCTACACACTATAAACTAGTTTTAAGTAGGAATGGATTTCATGAAAGAGAAAGCTTTTAATCGAACAATGGCTGCCAAAAACCAACAAAAAGCCTTAAAATAACGCCTTGCAGACTATGGCTGGTGTTGTGATGGTATGTTTGTAGTAGAAAGTAATCTTAAAAACTTCAAGCATTATGCTGCAGCCAAAATATTCCCAGCCATTTTAGATGGTAGAAGGAAAATACATATAAAACTTTACTGGATTAAAACTACAGTACGTATGTGCCTCCTACACACGTCGAAAAACATTTGCAAACCTGCTTTACGTTAGTATGTAATAAACCAGCAAAGCAAGCAATTGGAATTCTCATCCGATTTCCAGTTTTATCCATGAGTACATATATGTAATAGTAGGTGTCTTCTCTTTGGGAAGAAATGAAAACGAAGATAGAAAAATATTCATTTCTTCTCTGCCTCCTTGTTTGCCCATTTGTCTGTACATGACTCTTCGAATCTTCTCACAACCCATTCAATCCAATACAAACATTTATTCGTCGTCTCAACAGCTTTTACAGCTTCGAAAAACAACCATACTTATTGAGCCGGTTTAACTATGAATATCCTATAATACAACAAAGCAATGGATTTCGTTTGGATAATAAATTTTCCTCTTGGGTTCTAATAGAAGGAGGCAACGATCTAATATAATATAACAAGACGGACAACCAGTTAAGGCAAGCAGAAGGATATTATCGGCAATTGGCATTTATTTGAAATCTTGTGTTGCAAACATTTTAGAATCTCGCAAAACTATACATTCCTGTTTATGTATTATGTATATTATGCATGTATGCCAATTAGTTGTGCACAATGTAAGCATAGACCGTAATCTGTTTGTCTGTTGCCTATTTCCAATGTAAGTACGAGATGGTGAAAGGATTCGATACAAAAATGGACATTCCTGATTTAAGTAGTATGATTTTCTCTCACATCGTATTAGTCCATATTGAAAACAGCATCACTTTGTTTGAACTCCTGAGTTATCATGAAAAAAAAACTGTTTCTCAACAACCCTAATAATAGTCTCTCAAATCACTGGCCATTTCGATGCTGGTCGGCAATAAAAGAATTCACTTACTCGGAACAAATAAAACGGGACATAAAACACTTTTTCTGAAGCGTGTCGTCTCAAAAGGAATTGCTTGTATTTTGGGAAATGGTGTTTTACAAGTTCGTTTCTCCCAGTGCATCATCCCAATTGAATATGCAATTTAGTCAGTAATACAACGATGTACAAGCATGCAGGCATGCATGCATGCGATTGGTTGCTGTTTATATAAAATGCTGGGCGACAAGGCATTGAATGTAAAATACTATGTATAAGTACTACTCTCAGCGAATAATCTATTGCAAGAATTTTCTCGTAGGCCCTGCAAATCCATAAGAGACGAAACAAAAGCTTACAAATTATTTATGCGTGTGTTTATGTAACGTTCAGTTTATCAATTCAAATTATATGCAAGAATTTCAACTCGGTGTTGTAGTAAAATACTCCTAAAACATTCGATAGTTTAATTCTTTGTAGTTCCTCAATCAGGACCAGTACATTGACGGAAAGTAAACGATTTCCTAACTTGTTTATAATTAATTTTAAACCTCCAGGAATCCTTTAGGTATTTTTTAATCTAGGTAACATACATGATTAGGAAATATGTATGTACCTTTTCCCTAACTCTCATAATATGTAATGACAAGAATTTGAAATTACAATTGCATTAAAGACCACCTTTGAATTTTTCAAACTACATATGTACATATGCGGCAAAACATAAGCACAAGCTTTGCCTTTCTTTCCTCATATTATGTGCGTATGTTTTCTGTGTAGTATTATACATAGTTCTATCCTACGAAATATTATACGATTTACTTTACAAAATGTGATTCCAAATTCCAAATGCACACAAAGTAAAACATGGTAATGTCCCGCACTTGCAGTTTTTTCGAGACAATCTCCTTGATGTTTTACTACAAAGTAGTGGCGGTGGCTTTCCATGCACAGTTTAAAGCTCATTTTACTAACGAATGTCCCAAGGGTGATTTATTGGCTTGTGCTATCCATATATTTTCAACTTTTTTCCAGACTTGTTCATCTTTTAGGCTCTACTTTCCGCCGCTTATTTCCGGCGGATCTATCTTGTATCTCTTATGCACTCAACATAATATATTTCCAGCATAAGTTTTCTCGGATAACAAAGCTGTTATACGTTTTACGGCGTTTGAATAACCTAGCTAACTGAGTACACGAAGATTCCGCAAAAATCTTACGCACCTTAAACTAAAACTGTGTAGCATACATATACTTTTGTAAACTTAAGACGAAAGATTAAAATGCAGCTATACATAGTTTCGTTATTCCAAGGTTCTTACATTTCTCTCCTAAAAAGGAACGAAAATCCCGTTTTTGGTTGCATTTCATCGAGAGAAAGTAGTGTAAACCTGGTTGTATATGTATGTATGCATTCGTTTCACTATCTCTTTCGCTGACAGTCTCATTCATTTGTGTTCCCTTTTTCGCTCTGAATGTTCTGTTTCTACTCCACATGCATATGCCGCCGCTTATTTACAAGAGAGTTTTGTAAAATGAGAAGATCCAGATGAAGAGCGCTTAACATCGTTTCTGTATAGTGCATTGGAACCAACATTGGTGTCAGAGTCACGACCGCACACATCCATTCTTTTTACACAACATACGGTATCATCATTTTCCTTCCTCCAGTCCGTAGTCCCGGTGCACCCTTACTTGTCTCGGTGACTTGCATACATTTCTACTTGTAGTAGACGATGCCAAGGGTGAAAACGTTTTCACTCTGAAAGGTTACTCCCCAGCCATTTTTCTTACTTTCAAAAAAGAGGAAAACTTTCAACCTTTTTTGTACTTTTTAGTTTTCTTTAGATATTTTTCGGAAGACAAGTTTACATGAGTGGACGTAGGTACCAACAGGGAAGTTGGTTGAAATAAAATTCAATGTATATAGTGCTCCCATAAATAGTAGCTGAACAAGAAATTTAATGTTATGAAATGGATTGACGAAGTCAAGCAGTGCATTATGGAAATAGATTTACAAAGTATTTTTTGTTCGTTTCTATAATGGATAACTTTTAATAATCTTAAGATGCGTGATCTTCTTGGTTAAAATATTCTTTTTTAAATGTAACTTTAAAGAAGTCAATTGAAATCCACAATTTCATGCTAATTTGCACATTTCACGCAATAGCTGTTGTAAACCAGCATGAACCGAGGTGCTCAGAATACTTGTCACATGAAATGACACTTGTCTGCCGCTCTAGTCTTCGAATCCTCGTTGGACAGAGTAATACTGAAGTGACACTATCAACTATCAGGGTCAGACGGCTTCAAGGGAAAAAGTTTGAAACATTCGAGAAGATATACAGAAAAAATAAGAGGGTTTTGTTAGACGTGCTATTGGGAAGGAAGGATGATAGACAGAACTTTAACGAAAAAAGATTCTACGTACATACTTCCTAAAATAGGTGAATATGTGCAACTTACATTTTTTGCATTAACAAACTTACTCAAGAGAAAGCAGAACTGTCCCCCATTTCCTTCTTTTCCCTTCTTAATCTGTCAAAAACGACGGGAAAAGCCAAAGGAAAGTGAAAGCGAGACAAGCAATTTGGCCGGGAAGTATGTTTTTAGTTAGTGAAGAATTTACAGTTGCACGTTGTACTGTACATTTACTATGAATTACAGTTCTGCGGTAAAGGATACTCATGCATTTGTATGCGCGACTTATATTTTTAATGTGGATGCGTAATAAGTAACTCGACTATTATGCTTTCGCTTGAATAGGTATTTGCTTTTTATGCAGACACACCTTATTAGCTACGGATCCTTGAGCAGCTCTATCTAACTCACAACAGAATTTCGGATAGTCACTTATCGATGAGCTGATGAGACATTACAACTTTGTTGGCTTCTTCTTCCACCCAACCGCATTTGCCATACTAACGCCTAAAGGAAGCTTTGGTGCAACAGAAAGAAAAGACATGCTTTTGGCGACCAGATCCTGGCTTAAATCATATCACTCCTCTATTCCTCAATATGCTCATACATACTACGTCTTAGAAAGGAAGCCCACTGAATTTCCCTTTTCATCATCACGCCAAACGTCAACAGCTCATCTTCAGATAAGGTATGATTGAAGATTTCCTCCGGGTTTCCTTGCTGCAGGGTATTAAACGCATTTCAGATGATTTTGTAGTATATCGCAGACTTAATATATGAAGGGTGACTTAACACTTTTAAAATATGTTTAACTATTCACTATTTATTTAGCAGCGAAAGCAAAACTCAATATGCTTCCTTATAACAGAATATTCTGTTTTCCTTATAATTCATGAAATGCTTTTAATCAAATATGCCTTCCTTTACAAATCAATACGTCTTTATAATGGTGTGCCTCAAAGTCTTCCAAATAAGTGAAAGTAAGTTACAAAGACAAATTAAAATATAGAGATAAGAACTGACGGGCTTAGCGAAGTCAGTTTTATTGTGAACAAACATTCTAGTTTTCCAGCAAATTATTTTCACAAAAACTGACGACTGGAGTTTTCCATGCGAAATTGTTTAGGTATTTGATAGTGTACGTTATTTGATATCATGTAGGGATAGTAATATGTGGTTTTAACAAACGACACTTACAACGCAATAGGTAAGCATAGTTGTCGTTGCGGGTTGTTGAAATTAAATGCTGCCGATATTGAGACATTGGCAGTGGAAGGAACCATCCTTATGCATGGCATAATTAAAGTACATATACCAAATACCTAATTGGATTAGAAGAGTCTCACTAGGTTATTAAACAAAGTTTGTGTGTACTGCGTGATATTGGTCTTTCTGTTACATATCCTATCATATGCAGTATATTAAGAATGAAATTTGCAAATACCCTTTATACGGATACCCCGAATGAAATTCAAAACAATGGATTCTCTTTCATTTACCTGAAAGCATTATCTCTGGCTTAACGGAGCACGTATCTGAGACGTGGTCATAAGAAACTTAATGATTTTCAGACATGGGACATATAGAACACTTGTAACACCAGTAACTACTGAAGCGTGCTCATATACTGTATCCAGTACGTAAATAACATGTTACATTACATCTTGTTTAATCCTTTTCCGCCAACTTCATCTTTATTTGCTCAACAGCTTAAAAACTTGACGTGAGAAATGTATGGATATTGTACAAGCAGACATTCATTCATACTACCAGGTTAATATCTTTTACATAAGTTTAGTGCTGGAGTATAATAGTCAGCTCTTTCCTTAAGATTAAAACACTACTACTACTACAGCACAGCACAACCGAGTTTTATCATAGCATTTGAGTAACATGCTCTCTTCTGCATGTGTATAAATATCTCGTCCTGTGTAGAGTAATTATACGAGTCACTTAATTTTGTGTTTGTTCTGTCCGTGCCCCTGCTCCAAAACCTTGTCCTACTCATTCTTCACACTTTTAATTCATTCACACAAACTCTTTCATTTTCTTCTTGTGTTGCTTTAAGAGTGTGAGGACATGTAGCATAACTATTAAGAACAGAGTGCCACGTCTAGGCTTTAGAACTTTAGCCCGATTTAAACTTGTTTTCCAGCTTTTATTGTCATTACAATATATTATGATGTTTCTTGGGGGAGTTCATCAGATAGAGTCATCATCAAAGTTATAATAATGGTCTTTCCAAGATGATGAAACTTTTGTCAACCAAGGCCACGCCGAAAGAGTGTGAAGGAAGTTAGTATGTATACATGTATAAAGTAGTTTGTATGAATTTAAGAAGTTTTGGTATGTTTTCGAGTGAAATACCAACCTAGCAAATTATGTAGAATGTAGAATAAGAGCAATAACAATAATAATCATAATCCTCTCTTGATGGTTATTACCCTTACAATGGCTCAACTAGTCCTATTTCAGAAGATTGTCTCAACTGCTTTTTAAAGCAAACGTGGACAGTCCAACAAAGTATCAGGCGGAAGTGGCAAATATTCTGAGCGTGTGTGTTGATGGGATGTTGAGTCATATTGCCTCTTAAATATTTAATGGCACAGGTCACAACTGGGTTTTCTTGCAATACCACTAATATTTAGTGAACATTTCAAATCTTGCTTGTCCAAACTAGAAATTGCGAATTCACAGAAATTATAAGAGTAGAGATGATAAATGTAATCATAGCTGTGAAGTTCTCTTACATGCCTATGTATTTTATATAAGGCACATATGCAATAATATGGCATTACTTTCCTAAAATAATATAATGAAGACAATTATTTTGAAAATAGACTTTTCTCTTTAATGACACAGGGTAGTAGTGGTAAGCTACTTATAAGAAATGTACAGCGTTAAGGCTTCTGATTCATATTGAGCGTGTTAGGTTAAATATTACAAAGTAAAAGATTTGAACACATTCGATCCTAGAAGTTAATCATAAAATGCTATAAATTTTCTTGAAGGGGAAAGCAGGAATCGGATGACGCTTTACACATTCAGGGGAGATAATCATGCGTACCTCCCTAGTTTGATCAAAGTTACATATGTATGAATACTATATATATGAGCCATGAACCAAGTAAAAGCAGAAAACATTGCCAATTAACAAAGTTTTCATTCTAGCCCATCTTCAAAATGCTTCTGGCCATTTTTGTGCAGAGGTTCAGTGGTTGGTTCCAGAAGCCTCGTGCAATCACACAGTCAAACTTACAGTCAGGAAATAAACTGGGTGCTTATAGGTACGTTGGAGTAAGCAATATTAGTAAAATAGGTACTGACTGCGGATGAAATCAAATTAAACGGCTGGATTAAGCCTGCAGCATTTTGTTTTATGCACTAACTCCATGATGAGAAAAGGGTACATGTACAACACACTACATAATAGAAGAGAAGGTATTAGGAGGGTATCACTTATCCCTCTCAACCATTCATTTACTTGAATTGCTTGATTAGACTGGAGGAAAAGTTATTTGCCGTATTTTATACTGTGTTTGAGCACACAACTTTTGATGAATGTTATAATATATTGCTCGTAATTAATTTAAGTCATGTCTTGCTCGTTTTCAGAAGATTGGAATCATTCATCGTTTCAGTTCAGTATGATATACAAAATATACACATACATCCATGTACATACCTCCTCGCACCTCTGTACATCTTTCTTTTGTTTTTGATTGTATGCCTGACTTGTGCTTTTCTGCCATAAATGATAACATGGTTGGTAAACTGAACAAATCGAAACTTTTCAATGCCATTAAGGATGCTAAAGTAAACAACTACAGTATTTATCAGGCAAGCCATGGGAAATTAATGCGACGAGATTTCTATGCAATTCGGAGCCGTGATTCAATGGTAAAATTAGATGCCTTCTGTCTTGCGACGCGAAATTTCAGTTAGAGAAATTGAAGCCGAGAGCAGACAAGACAGGAAGGTTGAAGGGTTCTCAATAAACAACAAATAGGAAGAGCGACGAACGGGTAATATAAAATGATGCTACTTTTTGGTTTTCTCATAGCACTACAAAATACCTTATAAAATTGTAAGGTATGTTGTTTGAACATGTTTACATGCATTATATCACCATCATCACACATAAAAGTGGTCATGAAGAGGATAAAACTTGTAATAGTTAGAGCGAGTGAAGTATCATCATCAATTGAACCAGCTACTGAACAAGAATAATCTAATCACTCATTCGTGCTCGTAAAATTTTGTAGGCTTGGTTCATTCATCCATTCAGCTGTAGCTGGTATAATGGGTTGTAAGTAAATATGTAGGAGCAGGACCAAGAACATATACAATGCATGTAATGTGCGTTTTATCAAGAAGGGAGAGAAATTTAATAAGAATATTACTCTTTTGCTGTTCCCATCTTCAGTTTTAAGAGGTCTTTTAAGAAAGAGCGTAATGGTTACAAGCAACAAGGCATATAACATGGAATTGGTGTTGATGTAGCCGATTGGCATTTTCTAAATTATAAAACAGAAACTCAATTTCATAATAAAAAAACTGGTCAATTTATGCATGCTAAACTTCGCGTTTTAATTTGAATTTTATCAAGTTTTTTCACCAACATGGAATTAGATCTTGTAAATAAATAACAGGAACGTTTAGCGTTTGCTTTTCAAAATGAATGAAAAAAATGGACACCGTTCTATACATAAAGTAATCAGACAGCACATGAGCACAGGTCTAGTGTTCTGAATTTTTGTGGCAATCAATGAGGCATATAATTATTTTTCACTTCTTGTTTTCCGACAACTTATCAAATCAAAGCACAACTTTTCAATCTTGCACTTTTAAGAGAGTGAGAGCTGGCTAAACACTATAATATGCAATGAAATACAACATCAAAACAAATCAAATGCATAAATCAAGCTCTATATATTTAAGTTCTCAACTAATGAAAACATCAATACATAATGACGTTATCAGGAATAATGACCATTAACTCATCCTTTAAATCGATATTATACAAATTAATGCAGGATAACCAATATGAATCAGAAAAAAAGATAAATAAAATAGACAAAATTTTAATCTCCTTACCCTTTGGGCTTTTCCCATCATTTTTCTTAATCGATGACCCATATCATTATTCAAAATGTTAGGATCTACGAAATTCGCCACCACGCCAACATTTCCATCAAGCTCTACATCATCTTCCGGGTCAAACTCTGCATGTCTATTGAGAAGTCTCTCAGCCTCAAGTATGTTATCAGCGAGAATTTCCATCCTTTCCTTTTGTAATCCAAACTCATGCTCAAGGGAGGAAAGACGCATGTGAAACCATAGCCATGTGACAAGAAGGAGTGAGAACACACTTAGAATGGCAAGAGCTCGACTTATGCCAGACAAGCAAAATAAATAAAAGGACGAGCGAGACGTTGGGGATGATAAGTATCTTTTACTATTTCCATTACTCCCATCTTTGACAAGTGGCAAAGGTATTGGTAAGGATGTAGGACGTTTTTGCGAAGTTTTCAGGGAGTCACCATCTTCCACGTCCGTTTTCCTCTTGATAAGCTTGCCTCTCCCATTCTTTTTTGTGTTACTTCCATTTTGACATTCTGCAGTAGATGCTTTTGTATGGGCAGGAAGCAACTGCTCATTTTCATCGGATGATACATGTGTTGTAAAAGACTGATCATAATCTTCATCAGTTGCTGCTGTTGCAAGAAAATTATTGGTACCATGGTCAATGAAAGCGTGTCTAGCATAGCAGCCATCATCATCGCTTCTTCTTTCATTTTGAGAAGTAGATGAAGAGGAAACATTGCATTTACCGCCTTCCTGGATTCCCGAAATAGCTACGGAATCGTTGGAACATGTGGAGAAACCACGAGGAGAAATGGACTGTTTTTCAAAGCTGTTACTGCCTTCGGTGGTCTCTGCTCCTCTCCTGACTTTTCCATCTTCTTCAAGAACAAGTTCATTCCAGCCCGTTGAACTGTTGTTGATGATGTTCTGCTGGAATTGAGGATCAGACTGAGTCAGCATTGAGTTCTCTGAGTTTGCATTACACGACAACTCCGTCCTGTTCTGATCAGTTGAGGAAGCTATAGAAGAATGAGAGGATAGTAGTTGCCTCTGACTCTTGTTTCCTCCAGGTTGGAATATTTCTCTTTTTGACTTTTGTTTCACTTCCCCCTTTTTACCGGTTTCACCGCCCATGGTAATATGTCTGTCTCTCTCAATGGAGAAAAGATGGAGAGAGTAGAGCAGAAAAAGAATAACCTTGATACTTCCTTTTGGTTTTTACTCTATTTTATATGTCACGCTGGATTTATCACAAATAACGATGCATTCGTGGGAATACTATGAAACTTGGTAAATTACTGTTATTGTTATTGTGCACATGTGAACGAGACTAGGTAAGAGTATAAAATACTTCCACATAGTCCACTGACCTTTCCAGTGTTTCTGTTTTGGACCAAAAATACTCCTTTAGTTTCTTCAATGGAATGGCGTTGGCTAGTTTGCAAGCACTTTAGAAAACAGAACCTTAGACAAGTTCCGGTGAGAACCGCAAGTTTCAAGAGAAAAGTATTGCTGTCGAGTCCAAATAAAAACCTACACAACAACGGCGAGGTTAGGGGCAGGACAAATGGCTCTCATATTTTATTCTGTTAGATGAAACTTGATTGTTTTCTATTAACAAGTGCCAGTTTGCATTTGCAACAGAGTTTGCAACTTTACATTTAAAGATGCAAAACTGCAGACCACACTATTATTCTTTTTTACAAAATACCCGTTATTCGTTCTCGCTTACACGATGCGTCCTTATCACCATCGCAAGCGAGGAAGGATACAGTCTTGACTTGTACTTTAGTACAACTTACAGACCACTAGTGTAGGCTAAAAACCATGATTTATGTTGACTTACTTCAGAGAAAAATGTCTTATAAAATAAAAGTTATTTTGTATAAAACACATTTTAAAACCACATTTCACTTGCTTATCTACAAGTCATGGCCTACAGTCTGAAATTAAACTAAATGTAAAGCTAAATGTATGTATATTAGCGGAGCACTTTGTTGCACAATTTGTAACAAAAAGAAAATCAAGTTCAACGTAGTTCTCAATTCCAGAATTCCAAATTCAACATTTTGTTTGTTTTCTGAATGCTATACTGAACTGTTCCTGCTCTTCAAATACTACAGCCTGCAAACGAACATTCACATCACACACTTGCTTTTCAATCTAAAATCTCACACGCCTCACAAGAAATCGACACGACGGCACGTGTGCGTTCGTTTAACACTTAGACAATATGTCTTCTGTTCTGTGTATGTTTTTTATCTTATTATGTCTTTTTCTTATACTTTCAACCATCCAACAGAAAAGAATACCGTCATTTTAATATATGTTCATAGAAGTAGTACAAAGAAAAAACTTACAATAAAAATCTCCGATTTGATCCAATAATATGTCAGATATTCAACAATGAAGCTCAAACAAGTTGCTTAAAATGTTATGCTTTTACCCTTCAAAAAATGGTAAAACTGAGAAGACAAGAGATTGTGAATGCAGTTCCTTTTTCTTCCCTAGAATACCCGTGGTTGTTACCATTTATTTTTAGATTGCATTGTATTTCTTTTATTTTTTCTCCTTTTTTATATTGAATTACATATATTTTGAAAAGGATATTCTTCCATACGCACAAAAGAAAGTATGTGTACGTTACAAATGTGTATGTACTTCTTGTTGCTACAATTTTTGACAACGCACGCACAAAAAATAACGTTAACAATTGAAGAGGAGTGAAAGAAGGCAAAGAAGAAGCTCTTCACGTCCGTTTTTCGTCATTGCACATGTAAAAGACTTTTGAGGTAATACCATAAGTACATAAACCAGAGAAAGCACAGAAAACACGGCACGATGAGAACAATCAGAGATGGAGAGAACTACCAACTTATAAAGAATACGTTTTGTTGAAGAGTAGTGGTGGATATGCTGGTGGTGAAAGTGAAAAATGAAGTTTCTTCTTTACAACCAAAGTACATCCAATTTCTTCAAAAGAGTGTACAATATGTATAGAACTTGAAGCTCTTTTCATTTTTTTCCATTCATTTCATAAGTTCTCAGCAGTTCAACAAAATAAAACACAAATAGTTTTGTACATACGATTCTCGTGTGGTGATTTTTATGCACACAACTAAACCACATACTAAAAACTTCTCCAGCTCACACTTTGTATATTCTATTTTTTCTCTGAGTTTAACATTTGCTTAAAATGAGTACCTCCCTTACTAACTGTAAGTTTTTTTTTGCTTACTCAATTTTACTTTGACTTTTTCCTCAATCCTTTACAAAATAAGAGAAACTTTTTGAGTTTGTCAAAGTTTTTACTGCTCTTTTTTTGGTTATTGTTGTTGATAGTATTACAATTGCCGGCTGCTTCTTTTCCGCCGTTGTCCCTGTTTTGCTTAGTCTCTGAGATGTTTTTTGTTGTTGGAACATTCCGAGGTCCAGAGACTACAACCTTTTCGTCTTTTTCTGTTAGTGATGGTAATGATGCTGGTACGGAGGTTGCTGATTCTGGAGTAACAACCCTTTCATGGGGCTTATTAGTAGTAACAGTGATTCTACTTCCAGACACAGTGTCTACTTCTTGATGAGCTTCACTTGTTGAAATAGCTGACGACCTAGAGGAAAGAGTTTGTTGCGTAGTCGACTTTTTCCCTGTAACGGCTTTCTCGTGCTTCCTATTTGTGTCTCCCTTCTGCTTTCTTTTTAATGCAGAGTGCAGACTAAATGGAATATGTAATTTTCTCAAAGTTGACAAAAATTTCCCTGGTGAGTGGAATTGTTTCCGTTCTTTGGGATTGCAGTTTACTTTTATTTTTGTTGCTGCTTTTACCACTACTGCTTCACTATTACTATTACTCGTTGACTGTGTTGACTTGACTGAAGAGATGCTGTTATTAGCTGTGGCTAATTTGTAGGTTGAAGCATCAGCTTTGCTTAGTACAGTGCGGATGCGTTTGTTGCTGTCAATTCTAGCTTGAGTATGAAAAGGATGATGCTGGTCTTGATGCTTTTGATACTGAAGATGCTGAGATTTACTAGCCTTCCACAGGTTGTTGCCTCCGCTAAAATTAGAATTGGCTTTTTGGTTGCTTGTTGTGCTAATACAATCTAAGCAAGTACAGTATTGATTTCTTTCACCGATAAATTTATGTTGACTATTGGTATTCTTATCATGTGACGAAGAAGTGGCATGTAGCTTCTGCGGTCTTGCTGGGGTTGGGTAATAATGGTGGTAATGAGGATGGTAATGTGACGACGATGATGATGGTGGCTCGTGTTGGAAGGTAACGGGGCGAAGGAGTAAAAGGTAATGTATCATGAAACCGTCTTTTTATAACCTCTATATACCACACAAAATGTATTATAGCTTATATGCTTCAGATTAATTACCATATATAGTCCCTAATGTATTGTAGAAAGAGATATTAATCGAAAATAAAAATTCTTTTGCTGTTTTAGTCCTAAAATAGACTTTCGCATGGTAGCTGACACAAGATATAATACAAGTTTGTGTTTAGATTTTCCAGAATGATATCAGTCATTAACACGTAATATGCTTATTGCACGTCTCACTGGCACATGTAAACACCACTTTACACGTAGTCAACTAATTTAACCGTGCTTTTCCACACAAGTAAATCAATATCAAAAGACAGAACAACCAGTGTCTTGTCTCATGCACAAAATCAATCTAACCTTTTTCCCCTGTTTGCACAATGTAGAACATTTGGTTTTTATATCATATATAATATGTCGCTTCCTTCCAAAGACAAGTGCTTCAAACTGTGGCGTTGCTCTGTTGCTGCTGCGTAACATCATGAAATAAAGTCAAGGAAAAGGAAATAAAAATAAAATTCAATCACCGTAATGCATCTTTCATGTTGCGTGCATGTATATTCTAAATCAATTTTGTTCATATTCACTCTAATAACTTTTTGTTGATATTCCCAGTATGTATTTTTCTTTGCATAAGGTATGTTGGGTATCATATGCACTATTAGCAAATAAGCTCATATATGTAAATATCTATACCCTTCAGGCCCTACTGGTATTCTATAGAAATGCCCCATTTTTCCTTTTAAAAGTATAGACTTACCTATTTCAACAAAAGGATTCTCTTACAAGAGGGAAAGAAAATGACAATAATATTATATGGAGAGAGAGATAGAAACTTTCATTAGATTTTTGTCAGAGGCTTCCGTGATATTTGCCAATAGATTTTTTCTGAATTGCTTGTAGCAGTACAAATGGTACATATTTTTATCACTTGTATATTATTAAAGTCCTACTATTAAAGTAACTGGAAATTCTGATGTACTGTCATAGAGAATGGAAAAATTGCACAAGATATCGTCCCCCTCTCTCTCTATACATTTCCCTTTACTTATTCGTGGCACGTATTCTCATTCAATATATTCAGATAACAACGACTACAACTGCGTTAGCGATTACTACAGCTCTCAGAACTCTTATGGCGTATAGCCGTAGTGGTGGAAAGTAAAATGCTGTATTACATGAAGATCGCTCTGATGATGATGATGTTTCTGTCATTTCGACCAACATTTATTACTCACGATATCTTGGGATTACAACTACTACCACGCTCCATCTCCATCCATACACGATACAAACCCTTACGGCTTTTGTACACACATAGAGACGGAAAAGGAAAAAACCTAAACAAGAGAGAATGTAAAGCTGGGGTAATAACGTTCAATCCTTATACCTCACACCAAGTACATAAAAGTAGGTAATTTATCGATTTGAATGTCACACAAGGTAACTCCCATTCATAGAATTATGGAAACATTACATGTGTTTTAGAAAAATATATATATTATTGTAAGTTTTTTAATAGATCCAAAAAATACTACACACGTACCTTCACTCGGGTAGTTAAGTTAAGCCCGACTCGTACTTTCTATTTCCATTTTTGCTTCACATGCTTGTATGGCGGCTCCTTTCCTTCATGAATGTTATAGCTTGACTGACTCTTCTACTTTTGTGTGTGCAGAGATGACAATGGACATACCACTAGGATACCATGTATGAAAGCTAGTTATAATAAGGATATACTGTTGTGATAACCAGAATGACTACGATGATAACTAAAGTCAACCAAGTTTTATGGCTTCACTTACTCACTTAGAAATAAGCCAGGTAAGACTCACGTAGAAGCAAGAGGAAGATCTTGAGCTACCTCAGTACACGCTGGAGGAGGATTATATTCTTTCCAAAATATGAGAGATTTTAGCTTGAAAAATGTGTCCACTGACTCGTGTACAATGTAACTGTATAATGTGTAATGTTTTCCCCCTGAAAACGGCAAGAAATTGGCCTTCTTCGTATGACAGTCAGAAACCTGCACTTTTCGTATATAAGAACTTGCGAGCTTTTTTGGGTGGAGACGCTTAGAAAGCTAGGAGTAGACTAAACAAGAAGTCTTACGGTTGCAAAGCGAAAATGCCAGTTTTTCCTTATGGAAAAAAACAATACCGCTTGCTCAAAGGAGCTCCGGCTGTTGCTCACTAACTTGTTCTGTACAAATCTTTGGTCTTTAGGTTGTGACACAAAGGCTTGAACTGAGATGAGAGGATCAGAGTCAGAGGAACTATTTATGCTGTAGAAATGGCCGATCGTTGGTTCCGGTGAATGAGTTCTGTAGAGATTGGAAGGATAAGAAAATATTGTACATTTGGAAGTTTTATGGAAACATTCGTACACTACTGCATTTTTCAAATATGAATGGTTTTTGTTAATAACTAAGCGTTTTAAATGTATAAATGAAATTTCATATTTTAATTTCTCTAGCTAATTTAAACTTAAACTTGGATAAACCTTCCATTTGCATTCATCACCTTTAGGATTTCTCCGTTTGACTGAAGGTAACCTCTGGTACTTTGTTTTTGCAAACCAGAAAATACGAGTAAGAAATTGGAAGATGCACAGTACGTTTT
>JAHZNG010001745.1:0-21265 GCA_027744375.1 Orchesellides sinensis | reverse complement strand
TAAAAGTAGGACGGGCGTTCTCCAATTTTTCTATGTATCGTGCAACATTAAAATTTGCACAATTAAAAACAACTTACATAAGCCTAGAGTGTTAGACTATATAGCAGTCTAGGTTGAGGCGCAGTTTATGTAGTCCCTCAACATAGTTAAAAATTGTTTCAAAATGCTTTTTTTGTAAATATAGATATTATTCTTGGGAAAGGCCATGATCATCAAATCATCAGTTTAATTCTTAGCACCTGAATACATTTTATCTCCTTCGTTCAGTTATTGATTTTTTGAGTTACATAGGTACACCAAGTATATATATTTCCTTTTATAATAAAATGTATCGGATAAGGATAAATATCAATCCAGAGCATATAATCGTTCAATAATTACCTGATCAATTTTCGCATCAAAATCGATGTATTATTTTCTTTTCGTTTACATCATATATTGTAGCTGCTGCTGAACACAGTCTCAAAATAACTAGCCACTAAAATCAACCACTTGAATGTTAGTTTGACTTCATTATTAATTCCCTTTTTGGGAAAGATATAATCCAAAAAAATATGATAATACCAAGTCTACCAAAATATCTTTTATTTTGTCCTTCCTTATATTTTGTTTGCTCATTATATTAAACCGAGTTTTCGTTTGTTTGCGATGACGCGAAAAATATCCTTCAATAAATTACCCAATCTATCATTATATTTTTTGTGTGTAGAGAGCAAATAATAATAAAATTGGGAATGATTATATGCTACATACGACTATATTTTATTTTATGTTTGTGTGATTTATCTGCCTTGTTTGTTTGACTTTAATACGCAGTGTTTTAAAATTCTCATTATTTCTTCCCAGAAATAGTTTAGTTTAGTAGCAGCACCATAATTGTCAGTCTAGCTGTTTTGTAGTTTATTCCTTAACTAACGTTTTGGTGTAGATATAGTAGTTAAAAACTTGGTAGCTTTTGTTGTGTAGCGCTGCTAAAGCTATAAACCAAGTTATTGTGCATTAGGCATCGTGTAAGTATAAAGCTCTCTAAAAAACTGTAAAAACAATTGATCATTACATTGTGTAAATTGGCATGCAATTGTTTGTGTTTACATGTGCCCCTCAGCTATAGGCACTTCTTTGAACTTGAAATCAAAATTGAATTGTTATTCTGTGGCCTGCGGGTGTGTACTTTTACGTGTGCATACTTTGTAGAACACTTGAAACTCTGTGGAAACAACGGGTTTATTTTTAAACTACAAATTTGTGGAAACGAGAGAAAGTATCTTACTTACATAAAAGTATTATGTACTACGTAAAGTTTGCATTTTCATCAGCTTTCTTTATGAAAATATCAAGCAGATGCTTGTGTCCAACTGATGAAAAGTATTTAATAAGATTTACAAGTAATACTTGGGAACAAGTAGGAAAGAATACCTGACAAATTTATTTTTGGGTTTGTTTTGTGATCTTTCTTGATATTTTGTGAGTAATAGCGTGTCATATGCATCACATCTCGTAAGTCTTGGTTATATTGAAACAGTCAGAATAAGGGTTCTCTGTGGCTCATTAAAAGTTGACAAGTTGAAGACTTCACAGATTCCCTGTTACCATTGGGTTTCCCACACAACCAAAAAGTAAAACGTGCGTGTACCAAAGAGAAATCATAATACATTATAAGCCTTCTCACGAGTTTTCTCGGAAGACGTGACACAAGATTTTATATGACATATACAAATATTATATGTGCTATTCACATCCTTTGATAATTTGTGCTTCTATTTTAAGTTCAGTTTAACTGGAAAAAGCATCGTAATCACCTTTGTACTCTTTAGGAATACGGTGTACGGCTGGAGTTCATTGGGATCATCGTTAGGAATTCAGCTCTTGTCTGTCATACACTGCTATAATTATTTTATTGAAGATATTTTTGTCAACTCAGCAGAGTTTCTATGCATCATGATCATGAATGAGATTATTACTCTGTAACGTGTAGTCCAAATACTATATAATTATATGTGCGATAGTGATGTCATGTTGCTTCTGATGAAAACCCAAATAAATCAAAGACTACGTAAAATTACTGAAAGCAATATAAGCGAAATATGTGGGTGTGTTTTATTATGGTAGTCAAAACATTGTACAGAACATGAAAGGGAAACTAGGAAAAAAATAATTTAACTCGTTTACAATTTCGTATTATTAAACAAGAGGAATTTATCTACATACATAGAGGTCACAGACAGTCTAATCTAAACACATGCTTTATTCGCATTCTTTGAAAATATTTTTATGTTGTATTATCTCAACTAGTGAAATTCAATTACTATCGTGAAATAGGTCTTCATTGAGCTTCATTCTTTTCTCAGAATGATATAGTAAAAATAACTATTGTGAGTGAATAGTATATAGCTCATTTACGGTTACGATCTCCTTTTATGTAATTATCATTGATTTTCATGTGTTTAAATATGGGATCTCCTTTGTTCTCCTCAGCTCTTTGACACACGTGATGAGGAATGTTTTCCAGGTGTTTTATTTTTAGACAGTAATAATATTCTTATTCTTTTGAGCAACTTATGTCATTTGATATTTTGTTTACAGCCTAATTCCTAGTTTGATAGTCTTCCTAAAAATAACGTTCTTTTTGAAAATCGACAGAGTTGAAATTAATGTCAGAGCGAGGAGACAAGACTCATTTCAAACAATGATTATATATTCTAAGCTGTTTGCAGAGTAAGTAGTGATTTGAAAAAGATGAGAGTCCTTTGGAAATGTATATATAGGCCCATTATATTTTATCTGTGAGGAAAGAACTTGTTTACGGTTTTGTTCTCCTTTTTTAATTTCCCCTCTGGATTTTAATAGTCTCTTTTTAGATCCACCAAAATCATGTTGTAAGATGGTGCGGATAAAAGTTGCCGATTTTATGTTTATTTTTGGCAATCTTCTTTTTCCATTTCTCTGTAAATACATCGCTAAAAACATTCATATCATATTGCACCGTTTTCATAGTTGGTGGGATAGAATGTTTTTCATTCCAATAATGGTTTCCCCATTTCATCTGCATCACTAGTCATCCATGACTCGCTGATTTCAATACAATAATAAATGCGTTATGTGTCGAGTGAGTATTAAAAATAGACAAAACAAAGCAGCTAAAGATGAAACTGTGTCTACATCCTATTTTTTTAACTTTCTCTGCTATTACATCATTTCACAGTGATTCCTGATGTGATATGGCTTGTAAGTATTTACCCAAGAGATAAAATGATGACGATATCCAGGATCAAGATTTCCTCAACCATTTTATTTGCTCACTATCAATTCTCCTACATATTCTAAAATGTCGCTTGCAAGTTTACTCTTGCATATTGTACAGTGTGGCAGGTTGAATGTGGTTTCATCTAGGAAGCTCTATCTCTTTAAATACAACGCTAACTACTTAGTATTAAAGTTTCCACTAAGTTTGTGTATGGTAAATGGGGCAGTAGCATGTACAAGAGTAGCTAAATGTTTTTTGTTTGTGTTCTCCACTTTCTCCCATTCAACCTTCTCTCTATTCTCAAAGGAAGAGAGAGAGAGATGAGAGCTTTTCTATTCTTTAATAGTCACACGGGAAAATGAATTGGATTGAATAGGAGGGATAGTGCTTTTGGAGATGTCGTCTCTCATTGTATTAGAGCACAATGATATACATGCTTCTTCCTTTAAATGTTGATGAGATGTTATTATGATGCTATTGTCAAATCAAGTTTTTGTCAACGTGATGATGATGAAAAGGATAAAACTCTTAAGAAAACGTTGACAATGTCTTTCTTCCTGTTATTGTAGCATCAGCAGGAACATCATTATTATTCATATTAACTACAATTCCTCCTCTTCCTTCCAAAGTAACACAGTAACCGTGTATAACATAAATATATACATTGGTACATACCATCTAGATTCTCTTGTTGTGGAATAAAGAAAATATTGAATGGGAGAGTTTCCGATTTTAAGAAAAGTAGAAATTGAGTTTGGGAATTTTATAGACGGAAGTTGTAATAACTTTTTNTCCAAAGTAACACAGTAACCGTATATAACATAAATATATACATTGGTACATACCATCTAGATTCTCTTGTTGTGGAATAAAGAAAATATTGAATGGGAGAGTTTCCGATTTTAAGAAAAGTAGAAATTGAGTTTGGGAATTTTATAGACGGAAGTTGTAATAACTTTTTGGTTGTTTAACAACTGGCATTAAACCAAGTCACTCACCAGGGACGATTTTGGTGTATAGGTGTTCAGTTGCAATAGATTTTGCTTGGTTGCTTTTCATTTGACAATGCAAAAGTGGCAACATTTGCACAATATTTTTTTCAAGCAAGAGTGAAAAAAAGGTGCACACATGAATGTACAAGAAGGTTGAAGAGGAAGTTGGTCTTTGAAGTTGGAAGGAGTCAACTCATAGAAAATGAAGAAAAGGCATGAAACATGGGGAAAAGAGGGTGAAACACGAACACACGGCAAACTAATATATTTGCAGACTTGCGTACTAGCCTAAAAAGTGATGATGAAGATGGAGGCCTTTTTTTCCTTTCCTCTGGATCTCTAATATTATATTGCATGTTGTGCATATGCGTATATGTATGTACACAATTTTGGTGTTCTATTAAAAGCTCTTAGGAACAGGAGCATAGCAGCAGGAGTGTGATATGAAGGTAGAGAGAGAGAGAGAGAGGGAAAGAACACGGCAAGTGAATTCCAATCCAATCCAATTCCTGTGAAGCTTGAGGCTTTTCTCTCTCTTCTTGTGAACGTGCACCGAGTGAAAAGAGTTGGCCTGCATCAGCTAAAATGTACCTAGAATACCGCACGATGCTAAAATGCTCCGTTGCTGTATGGCAGCTAGTATTTTGTGAAATTTTTGGAAAGTCACTTTCCCTCTTTCTCTCTCTTTCAAGTCAAAAGCTATGGTAGCACGGTGTGGAGAGAGAGAGAGCAGGGAATCTTGTGGGAAATTGAGGAATGCAAAGAAGAGAAAACTGTATAGACAGGGGAAATCCACAGGGTTCTCATCAACATCATATCGTCATTCGTGCCCTCAGAAATATCTTGCCATCTCTTTTGCTCTTTCTCCTCTCTCGCTCTCTTTCTCCCTATGAAAATCATCATAATCATCCAGTGACTTGAATCAGTCAGCAGTAGTCAGTTGCCGCTTCTACACAAGAATACTTTTGGTAGCTTTCTCTACCTAACTAGAGAACTGGGCTTGTGTGTGTGTGAGAGAGAGAGAGAGAGAGAAACCTCTTATATAAGCACCAGCTGTGTACTTTTCCTTGAAAGTTGGCTGGAGGCAGGTTTTTCTCTTTCCAGATTCAAATTGCAACACGTAGAGATGACGATGATGATGATGATGATGAGCTGACTATCTTTCTTTCTGTGAAAAGTCCTTGTTTTATGCAAATTTCATGCCGGATGCGGATAATGCATAACCGAAAAACTTTCCTTGTTCCTTTGTGACTTTCAACTTACAATAATGATTCGCAATATTTTTTCCTTTTTGTGTTACAATGTTTGAAGGAGGAAAGAATGACAAAGTTTTTGAAAAAAATGGATTTTCATTTCACCGTCATACCCCTCGGATCATATTTCACTTTCATAGGGGAAATTTCTTGGTACAATTTAAAATTATGGTAGCATCATATACACACTTTCATATTTTCTTTTTTATTGATCTACCTTATGTACATGTATGCAATAGGTACACTAGGTTGATTTTGATGATGATGTTTGAAAAGATAAATAAAGGTAAAACGAGATAGTGATCGTTGTATATTGATCACCAAAAGTTTTTATAGAAAAGACAGATATATTGTTGCACATCAAAAGAAAAAGCCCAGCTTGGATGAAACAAGTTTGTTAAACATGATATTGTTGAATTAGTGAGCTTGTTTATCGTTGCTCATGGGTTTGCCATGTGATTTTCTGGTCGAAAGGAAGATGAGGCGTAGTAGCAAGTAGCAACTCACTCTCTAAAGGAATTTTTATGGCTTAGATATTATTTGTAGCATAAAATATATAGAGATACACATGTATTTTCTCTTTGGTTACTATTACGATTATTATTATTTTTGTGTGACGGAGGAGGAGTGTGTGATGGATGAAAATGGAGATGCTATCATGTTTTTTGATCAGCGGTTTTCCTCAGAGTATTATAAAAACTCGGTACATGTTGAACATATTGATATATACCATATCCAGGTGTTCTTCCATTTCCAAACAGTTATTCCTAATGAATAAATTCTTGTATGGTGGATGCACATATACGCTTTCAATGTAATGTACACACCTCCATCAAAATCTCCATCATCTCGCCATATGGCTTGTCCGTATCAGAGGGAACGCTTCTGGCTTGCAGATCTGTTTCTTGTATCAGCATCAGAAAGTTTATAAATAGTTCACACACTCTGGTATATAGACACAAGTCTGAAGGAAAGAGATCACCAGTGTATTTAGCACATTCTCAGTGGGGATCGTCGTGATAAATTTTGTCTGGCTTCTTTTGAGTACACATGTAATAATAATATGTGTGTATATGAATTACTTGTATGTATAAAACGGCAAAATAACTGTATGCCTATTAACATGAGATATCAACGGGCTATCGGTCACATAAAAAAGGCTTGTGTGTATATATATGTATACCTTATGTAGGTTTGCTTTGATTAACAACAACTCACTCTAAGGTTTTTAAAAAAGTGGCTGTGTGAAGGAAAAGGGTTAAATCAGCTTCAAGGAGCTTGTTTCGCTCACAGCAGGTAATGTTAATTACCGGTAGGAGGAAGGACTGGGAAAAGAGAGATGTGGACTTTAGCAGACAAGCACTTTTCCATTTTCTCATCTTGCTTTCATGCTCTCTTGTAAACTTTTAGGATGAAAGTAGAGGTAGGACAAAATATGAAGGAAGTGAGTGGGAAAGGAGAGGTACAGATTCCCAGCCTTTTCATCGTTATTTGTCTGAAGAAATGTAAGGACAACTTTGCATATTAGAATATTCCCGCAAGAAGATGATTAAGAAAAATATAATGATGACGACAATGTCTGTAGCTGTTGGCCATTTTGAAAGATTTTTTAAAAGTGAAACTCAATTCATAAATTTAAATACAATGAGGATTTTTGTGGAATTTGGGCTTAACGTAAAAAACACGAATCAGATATGCTAGAAGCGTTATTCAGGAACAAAAAAACTTATCATTGTTATTAATAGTATGTCCTCGGGTGTTTCGACAGAATTATTTTGCAAGTTTTTGTAAATTAAAAATAGCAATTTATTGGATTCAGGCAATGTAAAAAAACTGGAGAAAATGATTGACTATTGCTTCATCATCGTGGAAAATTTTGATGATACAGATTCATTGTTCGCTTCATCTCAGTCTGTACTTTCAGGCATAGTTATTACTGTCAGCAGGCCGTGTATAGACTTCGTCGTTGGCTAAATTTAGATGTAAAGCTAAATATTGCTTGTAATATTTAATACCACTTACAAAACACCGCTTTCAGACGACTAAAAATAGTTATAAGTAATATTCTATTTAAGAAAAAGGCATTTTTATATATTATTAAATATTACTGCCAATTTGTGAATGTAGTTCATCCAAAATTTCAACTTGTGATGGAAAGATAATCTTAATCATAATTGAAGCCGCTGCGCTGTGGGTTTCATGTAGATCTCCCCCATTACAATTGCTATGTATATGTAAATGAGAGCAGCGTAATTATAAGGTTTATTACAGTCGCAGTCCATAGGTATTCTTGTAATTGCATATTATCTTTAATAAATGCTCATGGGCAGTTGAAAATAGAAAGGAGACGTTGGGTAGGTGGCTCACATTTCAAGGATTGCCTTTTTAATTCACCTTTACAAATTCCCTTACAGCCATTCACCTATCCACTTTTTGTTGTCTAATCGAAAACGAGAGTGAGTGACTGACTTGATGATATGCTGACAATCTGCAAGTGTTGATGATGATCATGAAAAAATTTTAGCAGCGTAGCGAAATTTGTGAATCACAGCAATCCATATAATCCATTCTTTATTAAGGAATACATACACAGATTGCGGTTAAATCAGTGCAAGTATATATCTATCGTCAATATTTATCTCTTATCTTGGTCATCCAATGAGAGAGAGGCCGTTTGCATGCTTTTTTTAGCCATAGTGCGACAAATGTATGTATATATATGTAATGATACATGTATATATATTATTGACAAACTACACACAGTTGGATTGACATTGAGGAAAAGTTTTGAAACTAGTGAGTGAGTTGCACATGTTAAACTCTTGTTTGTACTGGTGGTTTAGGTTAACACGAATTGTTTGTTACTTTGTGATGATGTGTGTTCCTTGAGGGATGCAATTATGCAGTTGGTGATACAAATGCGAGCTTTAAAATGAAGTAAAACAGTTCCCTTCGGATAAATAAATGTATGCAATTAAAGCAACGTACCTAATACACAAACAGGATAAAACACACGCATAAATATTGAAAGTAAAGGGGTAATGTTATGTGTACATTTTGTATTTAAAAAAAAAATTCACTTTGCTTTTTAACAGTTTCGATGAAAAATTCAAAGTGATTTGTCATATGCCTGAGTAAGTTGGTAGTTGGTTGTTTGGCGTAAAACAGGATAAAATATTGAATGATATTTTAGGTGCATATTTGTAATGCATATGAATTTTTTTGTAATAACGGTGTATGCTCACTCATTCCTAACTTTTTCATCCATTTTCTATATTTTGCAGTAGAGGAGAGCTAAGATTAAAGGAATATACTACATTGCTCTCATTTTTTATGGTCAGGTGTGGCGGATGATGAATAAAATGATGAAGTATAATGTACACGGCGGCTTTTTATTTGACTGTGTAGAAAGTTATGCTATATGGAAAAATGAGAACAAATACGCACTACTTTTCCATAATATATGTTGTCCTTCATTGTATGATCTGCAGCAAGCATGATTTTTTAATACTTTGTGAGTGAGTCTGTATATTGCATATGTAGTTTACCTACATATTGTGTATATTTATAAGCTATTGAACTTGCCGACAAAACTATAGCGTCACAGTGCTCACAACAACGCTATGTATGTTACACCATGTTACTGCCTGACATTATGTACGCTAACCATGTTCCACTTCACATTTGGCAAACCGGGAAATCGATTATTATTACCGAAATGAACGTGTAGGAACATATAGAATGTATTATAATTCAATAATGTAACACTGTTTTTTTATATTTATCAGGGAGAATGTGTTAGTGACAACTGGCTTACGATGATAATAGTTAAAAAAAAGGATAATAATATGGGGGATAGGTGGTAGCCGTTGACTGACTGTTTGGTAGAGCATAAGCATTATGAATACTATTTTGGATACCTACCTAATAAATATAATTTACGGAAATACATTGTATTCTAACTTTTAGGCAGACTCACAGTGTCTGACATACCCAAACCCAAAAGGAAAGTATTTTTTATGCGAAAGTGTTATTATGTTGACCTTAGGCGCATGGGAGAAACATGATGTATTACGTATTTATGCAGTTGCCTAAATAAAAAAAGCGAACGTGCAAAGGACTTTACTCACTCACTCACCATGTGTAAATAATAATTATCATGCAGCAATGTTTTTCCTCCCTCTCTCTCTCTCTCTCTCTCTCTCCACCTCTTGTTTCACCTTTTTTAGAGGAGGGAAGCAGTGCCAAGAAAAAAATCTTATGTGTATGTTTTTTTTTCTCTTCAGATCCGGCATTATTATTAATGCACAGCTGGCAAAACGATTGTAACTATAACGGTCTTTTGTATATATATAAAGCATGATAAAAGGCATAGTAATATTTTCATCATCTTATTTTACACAGAGAAACTAAAAGCAACCTCAACTAATGCTCTTCTTCAGGATCATCATCATCAACTTGGCATATCCTGTTTCATCTCTCTCCGTCGTCCTCCGCATTACATTTAATCTACAGGCAAAACTCTGCCTTATTTTTTCTTTTCCTGTGTAGAGCACAAAAAAAAACCTGTATATACATTTTCATGTTATGTATAGACTAGTTATTAGTTTCTAGCCTCCACCCATGTCATCATCAAGGTAAGGTGGCCATTTTTTAGAGGAGAGTAGTAATACATGGAGAGGAGGTGAGGTACATTACTTGTACGGCAATGGCATTGACAGAAGACAACAGAGAGTTTTTTCTGCATTTTGGCAAAAGCTTGGAGAAGGAAAGCAGATAAAAATCTTTTGTGATGTAATATCACCATCATCATTCCCACCACCACAAGAGCTCTGTCTATAAGCATGCATAATATTAAACATTTTACGGTATGTGCAACATTGACGCACACACCGGAGAGCAAAAGAGAAAAAAATGGTAACTCTAATATTACAACTTACACACACACACACTCATAGGGTAAAGTGTGATGCATGCATTACCTAGTTTGGTTCTTGGTATTAGGCTACTAGCCTGGTATTTACTGAAGAGAGAGAGAGAGAAGACAGGTTTTTATTTTGGAGAAGCAGTAGTAGTGGTTGGCAGGCACTAGAGAACTAGAGAGAGAGAAAGAATCGATGCGGAGAACTTGTCTATCTCTCTCCCTCTCTTATGTATTTCTGTACATTTAGTTATATAATACCGAGTAACTTTCTCCTTTTGTCTTTTGCCTAAAAGTAAATGCTACTACTTTCTCTTTTTTTCCTGAAAGAAAGAGAAGAAAGCAAATAACGTTGCTTGGTTTCCCTGGGAAGGTATTATGATGTAATGTGCATGGAACCAGAGAAGAAAAAAAGAAGTTGGGGAAAGTATGGCTCGTTTTAGCTCTTCAGGCTTTTTTTCTACCTTCGCTCTCTTCAAATCATGCTGTGTGATTCCGTGTGTGGCCTCCGTCTGCTTTCTTTCACATGGCTGGCTAAAAAGTAAGACGAGAGAGATTGAGTGAGTGACTAAAGGGACGCTTTATCCTTTTGTCAATATATAAAAAAACTCATCTCTTCGTGTCCGGCAAAATACATGTAGTCTCGTGGCTATTTTTACCCCTGGTCTCTTCAGTTTCAGTCTCTCTGTTGAACACCACCGCTACTTCAGCTTTCATTTCCTTCACTAATGTCCTTGGACTGGGAAAGCAGGGGTTTTGGGAGTCCTGCATGGCAAGCAGAAATTTTTCAATTAACATGAGATCAGATGACAAAAGCTAACCCGTGGAGAAAGTAAAAAAGCTTGGTTTTGGATTTTAGTTTTCATGTTAAAAAAATAAAAATTAAATGGAGCAGTAAGGATAGCTTGGGTTGCGGTAATTTTGTTAGAACCAACTTGCTCATGAGCTTTGAGTGAGTTTAGAGCAGATGTGGCTGACGGCCAGTTCTAAAGACAGGTATTAGTGGAGAGCTGGAATTACGTCTTGTTATTTTTTGCGTTTCTCATAAAATCATTAGACCACAGAGTTTACTACTTTAGTTATAACGTTCGGAACAAGTGTCACTATAGATATATTTATTCTGCGATAATGAAAACCATACTAGCTGTCTCTTTTGCTCTTTCTTTCCATATGGAAAAAACATTTGACATTTTCGATGCCCATTTTGTTACAAATGGAGTGTGACTCATCACATCATCGTGATGATCGAGGACCAATGAGAAATCTCTTTTTGTGCTTTTCATGTCCTCTTCTTCTACAGAAATGCCCTTGTGTTCCACGATAAGAACGTATTTTTTAAGAAGTTACGGTTTTAATTGATTTTGCTCTCTTTGTCGTATGCTATTGCGGAGAAAGTATAAAAGTGGAGCGCACACGTACACAACGTTATATACTGACATGCGTTGTCATCTCAAAACAGACAAAGAGAATGAGTGTGATCCCACTTGAGTGCATCCATTATGTGGAGTACGCAGACATAACGAAACCTTAAGCAGAAGGAAAATTGGGATATTACACATATAAATATCATCTTTTATTTTCCATCCATTTTTTATATAATAAAAATGATAGAGCACAAATCCTTTTTTGTTTTCTTTGTCAACAGAGTAACACTGGATATATATTTTCATCTAGTGTGTCCTTGTCTTCCTTTTTTGCCTTCTCGCTTGGAAGATTGAACCAGGCTAATAGTCATTGGCAGTTAGAACACATACACAAAATTTACTTTTTTATTCAGTCATTTTGGGAGGAGTACATAGGAAAAAGTAAAATATATGAGGAAATGGTAATTGATGCAATAACACTAAAAAAAGCTGGTACTTGTGACTTTATGCACTATTACGGGAATATGTACAAGATGGCGCAACCAAATGGAGAGGAAGTTTTAGGATGAATAGTGATGCATTACATGAAAATCGTGTGGGGCATGGCGTGCATGGATGGTGTTTTGGTGTGAAAGCTGAAAGCTTTCACCACAAAAAAAATGCAAGTGATTTCCTTCGTAGGGATCACACACACACACACACGGTATTACATGTTGTCTAGGAAAACTACTGGTAGCATACGCTTTTGTAGATGAAGGAGTAAGTAAATATGTGGAGTGGCGTTGTTGTGTGCGAAAAGTGATGCAAATATTTAGGGCGGCCAAGAAAAAAGTCTATACTTTCTTCTTGGAAATGTGCCATCACCTTGAAAACTTGTCATGTGTAAAAGTATGTATGTAAAATAAATTGAATAAATGAAAACAACAATATTTGTTGACTAGCTTAAATATGTCTTTTAGTATATATTGCTAATAAAACTGTGGAATAAAACTAGAGAAGGGGAAAAACTTGTTGGTTTTCGTCCCTTGTATGATTTTCTCTTAATGGCCAGTCACGAACAGTTTTAAATAAAAGGGTTATTTATATAACGTATGTTATAATATAGACAAAAGGCACGGTGGAGAAATAAAAGAGAGATATTGAAACAAGTAAAGTAAATATATGGAAATAATGAAGGGGGAATAGAATATAACGTGAGCATGCATGCAAGAGACCAAATGTGTTTTTCATTTTCCTGGAGAAAAAGGAGTTGTCATGAGAGTCACATTTGGGAGAAACACACTTTGCTGAATTTAATTTCTCTCTTGCCCTTTGGTCTTTTGAATACAGTTGTGTTTGGAAAATGGAATTTTGTCGTGGAAAATTTCAAGAGTGGATTGAATTAATTGTCGCGCCTCTTTGGAGGAAAAGGGGTGCGCACAGATTGTGCTGGTGTGTGGTGACATAAGTGGGCTTTAAAGGAGAGTTTGGTCCTGTTGAGAATTATAAAAAGAGGTTTTAAGATGAAGAGACGATGAATTTTCTCTTGTGGATGTAAAGGATAACCGTGAGCGTGCGGGTGTGTCAAAAATCCATTAAAATCCTTGTGTAAATTCTGGAAGGTTTCCAGCAAAAGAATTAAAATACCTACATATATATCCTCCTCTTTTTTATTTTTTGTTTTCGAACCAAACTCATATTAAAAGTTTGTGTTTTGAGACGCAGAATTTGATCATTAGTCACCAGTCCCAATTTCATTTTTTAAAGAGATATATTGTTATTTGCCACGCAGTCAGATTGATCAAAACGGATTAGATTACTATGCTTTTGTCATCATCATCATCACAGCCATACTTGTGAAATGTTGGATGCCAAACACAAATACATAACTTATGTGTACTACGCACATTATACTTTCTACGTTGAATGAAAGAAGAATTACATATATGTCAACATGGAGAAACCTCATTTTTTCAAGTCTGCCAATCGGATTTTAAAGGAGGATTTGTGCGAATCTGCTTCACAAAGGAAATCAGGCACACTGGATGAATCTCTTCACTCTTTCTCCTACACAGGGAGAGTGAGAGAACCGGCTTTAGCTTAGTAGAGCATATGATTTAAGCAAGTTGAGTGTACACTTAACGGGTTTTTTTAGCATTATTCAAGTTTTATATGATAATATACCAAATGTACACACTATATGGTTGGTGTAATATAATAGCCAAGTAGAGCATCCTTGCTTCTGATCCCTTTCACAACTAAACTACTCTCCGAAACTCGTAAATACCACCGACGACGTAGGAATAAAAGCACAACAAAGGTAAATCCACTATAAAGGATTTTATATTTTTACCACTGCCGACCATATTGTGGCATTAGGGATGAGCCACGGTAGAGTTTTCTTTTTTGGAGGTTCCTTATACCTTTGGATGAATTTTGGCTAATATAGTAGTAGTCTCCATTCAACTTTCTCTTTAGATTGTGTTGGCCAGTAGTGTGGAAAAGTTTTTGTCAGGTTTTTACCCTCACGTATGTTTGCGGAAGATAAGGAGATTTTAAAATGGAGGTTGTGGCTGTCACATGGGTGGGAGGGGGATTAAGAGGGATAAAGGAATAGCAACAGCAACAAGAAGACAGGTTATTTTATTAATTTGGGCATTTTAATTTGGTTGTCTGGTGTGATAGCACATTTCCCCTAGTAAAAACAGTAAGTGTAGCTTGTAATGAATCTGTGCGTGTTTATCTCATCACTTGAATTTCGCTGATTTGACAAACTCGATCATTTATTTGAACTGACGCAGTTGAGTGAAAAGTCAGCATAAAATGGTGGGAGAAAAGGGAGGTACGTATAAAGTGCAGGGATTATCATGGTAAACAAGAGAAACGTGTCCAAGTCGTAAAAGCCGACGTTTCATTACTTTCGCCTCTTCTTTTTTATATATGTAATGGACCATTGGGCTGTAAAGGAAACTTGAACGAATGGTATTTCCCGAAATCACCTTTTGTGTGTCATACGGATGAAAATCCGTCCAAAGTGTCTAAAAATAAGAATGGCGGATTTAAATAATAAATGAGCACTAAGACAAGATCCCATCTGCAGGTGACATTTTTAGTGTGGAAACCATATTTCTCGGAGTTGTATTTCTGGATCTGGGATATAACAGTAGCTAAGAAAGTATTTTTACTGGAAGTCACGTGGGCGAGGGTAACTATAGATTAAATCATTTTGTACCTAACAACAGTTCAAGTTGGTCCGTTGAAAATACAGCCCTTTTAATCTGTATGGCTATCCTTTAAAAAGCAAATTCCTAGAAGCAATAAGCACACACCGTGACAGTATTAAATGTCATTTACTGAGTGACCTACGTCACATGTGGTGAGTAAGATAGAGCCTACTTTAGGTAATACGAAAACGAAATTTTCTTGTCAACTCAGCAGCATCTCATTACATCCTGCTTTCACTTTACTTTCTCTTTTTGAAACTTGATTTTTAAAGTGAAACAAAAAAGGCGATTTTTTCTGGATTAAGGTACTTTTTCCAATGAAAGCCTACTCTTAGGTTACATAGTGTTCAAAGGAAAAAATTCAGTCCAGTGAGTGGCTTAGACAAAAAAAATGTAGTAAAGGATGTAGGGAAGTTGAAGTATTCTATATCAAAAGCTCCTTTTAAAGATGATGGCAGAGATCAGGCACTCACCCATCTCCGGCTTTACCCATCATCTTTCTCCGTTACTTTCACTCCATATCACCTGTTATAGTTTAGTGAAAGGAGCAAGAGAGAAAAGAAAGGTTATCAGATGCATATAATCTAGACTAAAAAAGTGCTCTGCATTTTGTATGTTTTTTCTTTCTGAGAATGAGGACGATCATGTTCCATGTTGTATCTTGATCAGTGTTTCAAAAGAAGGGAAGTGGTACTAAAATAAGTACAGAGAAAGATGGTAGCATTATTTGAGGTTCATGTAACGTTCATGGAGGGTAGGTAAGGTTTATCGTATTTCTTTGGATGGTTCGTGCAACAACGTGATAGGCCATTCAAGAACATATTATCATTGTCACGATGCTCATCGTCGTGATGGAACCCATCACACGAATCCTTCACAGTTTTTTTACTGTTCAGGTGCTTGTCTCATCCTCTGATGCTTTCTCTTTTTTGATGGTGATGATGATGGTGATCATCATGGTGGTATATGGTGGCTCTGTTGGGAAATATGAAACGAAAGAGAATGGATCAATACATGCAATTAAAGTTTTGCACTTGGACTGCTACCTAAACAAGTATAAAAAAGGAAGAAAGCTTGCGGAGGTTACGCAACATATCTCCATTTTCCTCTCTCTCTTCATCCCAATCACAAAAACATGAATCCCCTTGTTTCTCCTCATCTCTTCATTCCTTCGCATTACCAATTTTTGTATTGGACTAGTCTCTGGTGAATATTGAATGCTGGTTGTATAAGACAATCCATATGCCGACATAATAAAAAAATATGACAAGCTCTACTTATTGCATCTTGCATCTCTGCTCCCACTCACGTAACGCATTAAGGTCCCTCAACAAATCTTGTACAGTTGCTTACAAAAAGAGAACCAGATGAGATGATAAGAGAAGCACACATATGCATATGTACATGAAAAAATTGAGTTTTTTTTGTGGACTGATATTATGATGACGTCCATTATTGGATTGTGAGCAAAGAATAGAATTTGTCGTTTTTTGTGTTATTTATATGAAAATGTAATAATAAAAAGATGGTACTAACATCTTCATCAGTGCAGTGGGAGTACAAAATCGATGTTGGAATGATAATATAATTATGTAGGCAGAGAGATGAAGAAATGAAGTGATTTTTGCAGTGACTGTCACTGTGTGGTTCTCCGTTACAGTCCACAATAAGAGGACAAATAAGACATGCCACCCAAGGGACCAAGTGGTTGGTTGGTGGCGGTGGTGATGTCTTGTGTACACAACAAGTCAGCAATGCAATATCTCATATAGTACGTGTATATATGTTGTGTGATATGATTTGAGTTTTCAATTTTGGAATTACTTTGCTCAGAACGTACCCATATGATGCCTATGTGTGTGTGTACTTATAACTTGTTCCAATGAACCAGTCAGTCCGTTTTCTCTCACCAACAGTTCGTAAATTTTCACAATAACCAAAAGCCATTGGTGTATTTGTGTAAATGCATGCAAAAGTTTACATAATACATTGTATAATCAAGTTTGGCCAGTCGGACGTGATGATGATGAGAATGATTTGTTAACTAATTTTTTCCGCTGACTTTCGGAGCGAGAAAAAGAAGAATGTGTAGCGTGGGGATGAATGCCTGCTTGAAATTTTTAACAGACACACTGTATTACAGCCGTTACATATACAAGGGGCTAAACATCGTAAATATCTTGTATTGACCCGAAGAGAGAGATGCAGACGCACATCTTCATGATTGTAGGCTCTCTTTTGATAATATTGGTTTCAAGGTAAAATATTCACATACATAATTTGCATTTTCTTCGAAACAGACTTTCATTTTGGTTGGTTGGTCACACAAAGGCACAAGTTTGGCATTGATGTAAAATATAATGTACAAAAGAGTATTGTGAACTGTACTTGAATGTCCATCAATTTGCATAATATTGAACTGATTCTAGTATTCTGTGAAATAAGAGCAACACAAAAAATCACATTTGCTTTTTAGTTGTCTATTCAAGTGTGTTTTACGTCGCTTCCATTTTAAACTTGAACAAACTCATCCAGAAACAAACGAGAGCAGATTGCACTAAAAAAATCCTCGTTTGCCTGCATATTTAAATAAAAAACATGATTCTCAGTAAGAAAAAAACGGAGCGTAAAAAATAAAATAGAAACACGGAGCGTGCTGCAGGCCGCATTATATTCTCGGCTTTGTTACAAGATAGACGCGAGAGGACAAGAGAGAGCAGACACGGCGCGAGAGAGTGAGTGTATCGTAGGAACAGTTTTTTAAAGTTTATTTTGTGAAGTGTTCATTTTTTTCATGTGTGTTCAAGAATCAGAAAGAGGTCTGTGCTTCAGAACCTCACATTTTGCATTTCTCTTCAATAAAAAACCAAACCATGCCATGACTTGTAATATAACAGAAGCAGCGCAGCTGTATTCTTTTTTTAATAAATAATAATATTGCAAAGTCTCTATATTGAAAACTATGCGCTTTAGAGTCTCCTCAATTAGAGGAGGAGGAGGAAGAAGAAGTGAGGGGATTGATCGTGATGATGATGACGATGATTGTATATCAAGAAAAAAAGGGGAAAAACCAGAGAGACTCTGTTTTCCTCCTCCTTGTATGAATTTTTTTTTTGTCTGTTTGTCTATTACCGTCTTTGTGTGTTCATCTTTCGTCGTTATCATCATCATGATTTTCATACCCCTCGCAGAACACACGTTTGTAAACTTTTCCTTCTGACGTTTCGAGTTTTCACATTTGGATTTTTTTAAATTGAGGAATAATATGCTCTTCTAGTTTTTCTATCGTTGTTTCCACAAGAAATTTACTTTTAGTAAAAATCGTGCCGATATTATTTTTCGGGGTTTTACATTACGGGGTTTATTTTATTATAATATGAGTTTCCGTGTGTAGTGCCATTTCCAGTGTGCATATTACTGTTTCCGTTTCACACGGAAAAAGAAAGTTTCTCAATGATATCGCATCAATTTGTCCGTGTCTTTTCGAATTAGAGACGCGTATCCCATGCGTACGCTTAGTCCATAAATTGTGGATGCAAACGCCAAAGTAAAAAACGTGTAAAATAATTTTTTTGGTATGGTTTGGAAGAAATAGTTTTTTTATCCTACGTGCGTTTCCATCCATACGTGACTGATGACCACGTTAACCAGGAATGAGCTTTATATTGTGGTGCTATTGTTGTGGCGTTGTTGGAATGCTTTTGTGATAAAGTTACAACGTGTCACTCAGAAATCAGAGGGGTGAGCAAGGGCAGAGTGGCCATTGACGTGCCCATTACTATATCATCCTGTTGTTACTACACTGCTCCGTTTCTTTCATACACACAGGATTAGGAGTAAGTTGGGGAATTTAATGAATGATGATGAAAATTGGCAGTCTTTTAAAACATTTGGGAGGCTCTCTAGAGAAAAAATTGAATAGGAGGTTGAGTGCTAAATTACAGAGAACGCCAGTTACATGTATGGCGTTGTGTAATAATAATTGATGCTCTTGCTTTGTGCTTGAACCATTGAAAATTTGTGAAGGTTTGTGATATTGGGGCAGATACAGTCCAGATTAAAACTTTGATTGCAAATTTTGAGTGAGTTTTGTTGAAATTGCTAAAATTCATGTGTGAAAGAACAAGTCGACAGAGAAAGTAGCAAATCTGTACAACGCTTCCAATTTTTAGTTGAATGCTCACAGCCGCAAATCCATTTCATATGACAAGATGGCTATCGATTTTGGAGGTGTGATTAAATTGTGTTTAAATTATTTATATGGTTTATACATCAAATGTCAAATCTATGTATTGTTTTACAAAATCACTTAAAGCCAACGAGTTGGTTGGTGATGTCCAGTCACATTTACTTATTTGTGTTATATATTCTTTACATAATACAAACGTGGCAAGAGATCACGCTTGCACTAATCGATTTTAATCGGTTTCAAACTTGTCATTTGCTTATTGGAAAATGCTTACGGTGAAAACACTTTTATGCCCAAAAGACGGTTTACAATTGAAAGAAAATACAAATCTTTCTTGGGTTTAATATAATAGCACTGATGATATTACCCGGTGAAGGAATTTCACCGGTGGGTGGAACTGTGTAATACTCTTAACAATAACTATGCGACATTAAACCCTTAACCAAACAGTTAAAACTAAACAAAATAATTGAAACTTGTTTAACAACAATCTAAATAATCTTGACTAAACAGCTCTCTCTGTATTTAGCAATACTACCAAATTAGAAGCACACATACACAGCAGTAGTGCTATAGAAATATATTACATTTATTAGCAGCCACTTTTCTCTGTGACTTAAAATCAATTTTCTCTTTGATACACACTTGATTAATCAAATTTACATGTTATAATCTCAACCGCCACTACTACTACTTTATATAGTGCAATATACATAATCGCTTTGAAATATACCAACTCTCAAGTTGTCTAATCTCTTTGATTACTAGTTATTATTCACAACAAAACAATTTAGTATCTTCTGTTCTTTTCGTTTTTCATTTTCTGTTTTTTATCATTACGCTAAAAACCTCTTTTCCCTTATATAAATGGCATAAAACTAATGGAACCTTGTATTTGTTTAAACCTTGTTTAGTGCGCGAGTGGTTGGAAAAGGCGAAGGAAGAGTTCGAGGAGAAATGGCGAAACCCATCACCGGTAAGTTGACAAGAAAAACAACAAAAGGAAGCAATTGATTTTGTTGGAACAAGTATTGTTTTAAACATTAACCCACCGTTTTTCTTATGCAAATTAAACCGAGCATCTATGCAAACCGGTATTTATCAATATGATCATGATTCTAAACAAAGCTTGTATTTTATGTATGAATATTATGTTCTTTCAAGCCGATGAAACAATGTTTGCATGGTAAATGAACCATGTTTTAATAAATAATTGGGAGTAGTGGAGTGATTGGAAATTGTGAACAGTCTCCAAATCACTTCTCCCACTTGTTTATATATAGGTTCACAGCTTTAAAGTTTTGTGTGTAAACAAAAGAGAAAACAAGGTGGTTGAGTTATATTTATTTTTAGGACTCGACCAACCTTTATATGCTGATGGATTACGTAAATGGTGGTGAAATGTTTTCCCATCTTCGCAGACTTGGAAGATTTAGGTATGATGCTGGTGACATGTTTTTTCCTACTTTTCTAATTGTCAATATTGTTTGATGAACTATTACAGGACAATTCCAATCTATACATGGTACTAGAGTATATCCCCGGCGGGGAAATGTTTTCCCATTTGAGAAAAACAGGTCGATTTAGGTAAGCATCGATTTAGGAACAGAAAACAAACGTAATAGAGAAAATGAGGAATGCTGATGAAAGAAAAATTGAACCCAGCATGTACTTTCTTTTTTTGTAGTTTTTCTATTTTTCCTTTTATTGTATTTTTGCTAATATTGTTTTTTAGTTTAGAGTATTTTTTAGGAAAGTAGAATGGTAGAAAATTGTTTCCCTTTCTTCGCACTTGACTGCTGGTTTGACTGATGCTGGAAGCTCATATTTTTTGATTATACTAAAAACACATCTTTCTTTTTAAAATATTTTCTGGTTTGATTGAATTGATTGAAGTGAGACTAACCGATAACTGCCTCTCCCATCTTTTCCTTTGTACAATGCACCAAATCATATTGGGATTGTTCAGCTTGAGCAGTTTGCCAAATGTTTGCAATGGTTTTTATTTTTCAGGTTTTTTAGACAGAGCCGATGAGTCACTCGGTTTCCTTTAGCGTTTACTATAAACATTTCAGTAGTTTTGAGGTTTGCACGTGTGT